>JARVZY010010053.1:0-20166 GCA_030686995.1 Artemisia argyi | reverse complement strand
ACCGAATCAAACTAAAAAAATTTCGGTTTTGTTAATTCGGTTTTAACTAGCTCACTCAATTCATATAGTGTAACTAGTTTAGTATGGTTTGACGATGTATATGACCATGATTATTTCGTCAATCTCCGCGGATTATGATTTCACATTTGTTTAAAGAAACAATGTTTGTGATTACACCTTTATATGGATATAATTAGTGTTCAACATCATCATTACTAATCGTTTGATTTCATTTCGATACTAGTCTACTTCGAAACACAATAGTCATATAATTATTGTAAAAGCACATATCTGACATTGTGATTTTTATGTAATAATTAGGAAGGTGTTTGTGTTAGCTTATTAATCAAGCTCATGAGTTCATGTCGATGTTAAAAGCACAAGTCTATCTTTCGGTTTATAAGCTTAAAACGTTAATAATGATTCTTTATATTGTTCGTCAAACATTCCTAGTGTTAGTTTTTGTCTTTTTTTTTATAGATGTATCATAACTTTTATGAGGTAAATAGTACTCCGTATTTATAACTTGATAAGATTGCAAACCAATTCACGTATTCTCAGTTAATTTGAAAAAGGTAAATACTACTTAGGGGTAAGGGTGAGCAAACGGACCGGATGGACCGGACCAACCGACCAGACCGGACCCACCACATTCGGTCCGGTCTCGGTCTAGGGATTTTCATAATTTCGGTCTCGGTCCGGTCCGGTCCGGCTTAAAAACCGGACATTTAGCAGATTTGAACCGAGACCGGACCGACTACATTCGGTCCGGTCTCGGTCTAGGATTTTTGCCGGATTCGGTCTCGGTCCGGTTCGGTTTTTGTCGGTCTGGTCCAGTTTTTGGACCGTGAGCACCCCTGCTTAGGGGGTTGTTTGTTTCGGCTTATATAGTCGGCTTACAGCTTATTTTGTTTTGGGCTTATGTTTTATAAGCTCATTTTTTATAGCTTCCCTAAACCAAATAAGTCGAGCTATATAAGCATCCTTTCCCACCCAATCAGTGGCGGATCCAGGATTTTAGAATAGGGTATGCACAATTTTTAAGAGAGTTATTATTAGTAAATTTGTTTTTCTAGTTGGGTTTTCTCGGGTCTAGTTTTGAGGATTTGGATTAGGCGCGACTGTTTGCAAACTTTTGTTTAGGCGAGACAGAATGGGTTAGTCGGGTTCGAGTATATTAACTAAATAATTATCAATAATCACAATTATGTAAAATTACAAATAAAGCTGACTTAGTCGGGTCAGATGATAAGATAATAAGTACTCACAATTTCATACGTAAAAATATAATAAATATACGGAGTATATGTATACAGCAACCTTTGTGTGGTATCTAAAAATCTAAAAAAAAAAAACACAACAAACATTTATGCGAATGAAAATCACAATTTCATATTTTAATGGCATTTAAAGATAAGCCAATGAAACAAATTGAAATATCAAATCAAATACGGAGTATATGTATATGTGTAAGTTGTAACTTTGATTTAGTTGGGCCTTACAACAATTTACATCACGAAAACTGGGCCAGAGTATAATAAATCTCATTGACCATTTGACTTGTATCATCTTATTTGGCTCTTCTTCTTTAACACCGCCGTCTGTCACACTCAGCAGCAACTTAAACTCCATCACCCAATTCTCACCATTTCAATTCAACAATGGGTTCCTCCTCAAGCACCAAAAGCGCCATGAACAACCACATGTTCCTCTGGCTCCGATCAAACACCGTCCTCAACTCCAGCCCACTCCTTTTCCTCACACTCTCCCTCTTCTTCCTCCCTCTCACCCTCACCACCATCTCCTTCGTCTATGATGACGTCATCAAAACCCTAAACCCTTATGACGTCATCAAAACCCTAACCATCGTCATCCCCACCTTCACCGCTGCCACGTCACTCATCATCATCCGCACTACACGTCCTCGTGTCACTCTCACCTCAGCCGTTGAATCACTCCCACCGCTTTTCACCACACTCGTTATCCAAACGCCACTGCTCCTTTTGTCAACACTATTTATCGCCTTTTCACCTTTCGCCCTAATCGAGTTGTTAGGGTTAGGGTTAGGGTTTGATGTGAATAATGTAAAGCTAGTGGTTGTTTGGGCATTTCGTCTTCTGGTTCTTGTTGTGGAAGTGATTTATACGCTTTTGTCGCGCGAGAGTGAGAGGCGATTGGTTGAGTTTCGGGGGCGTTTGTTTTTGATGGTGGTGTTTGGGGTTTTTCGCTTTGGTCCGTCGTTGTTGTGGATGAATGTGGTTGCCAATGATTCAACGTATGTGGCGCATTTTGATGATTGGGCGTTGGTTGTGAATCGGTGTGTCGTTTATTTGCTGTTTTCGTTGGTGATTACACAGTATGTGGTTATGTATACGCTTTTGTATCTGCAGCGTAGGGAGGCGCGACGTGATATTGAAGCATGTGGTTATGTGGATGGCAATGAAGATGATGGTGATAAGGTTGGAGGTTTAGGTTGGTTTATGTTGTTGTATGGTTTTATGGAATTAGTTTGGATGGGTACGTTGTTGTTGGTGGTGTACTGTTTGCTTGGGTACGACGACGTCGAGTCTGAAGCTCATTGACTTATACATGACTTATTTGCATTCCTTCATTCATCTGTTGTTATAACATTTTGGCCACGTGTTTGTTAGTTTAAAGTTTTGTATGTTGTTGGAAATGAGAATTTAGTTACTGGCATTGATAAGTCAAAAGTTTTATTGCCCCCTGTTCATTGTTATGGCTAGTAATGTTGCGGAGGCTAATGCTTAAACTGAAGCTGGTACATTGGTTTATTCATTTTTGCTTCTTTATTTCCTTGTCGTTTTAGCCTATGTTCATCCCCAGATATGCTTGTTTTATGGTACAGCTTTCTTTGCAGCCATAGTTGGTAGTTCAGAACATATTTCTTTTCTTTTTGATAATCTGTGAGTGTCTGATTCGTGTTTAAGATACAAAACGCCTGTATTCATTTAAGCTTGTTACTGCTTAGGATCTCATGATTCTTGCTATAATGTATCTCCATCTTGTTTGATGAACTTGGTATTGTTCTATTTGCTTGTGTACGACGACGTCGAGTCTGAAGCTCATTGACTTATATATGCTGGTGTTGAAAGCCAAAATCCAGGATGAGGAAGGTATTCGATTGGACAATCATAGTGTGTTCTTTGCCGGTAAACAGTTGGAGGATAGTCGTACCCTTGCAGATTACAACATCTATAATAATTCAATCCTGGACTTGGTCCGTCGTCTAAGATGGATTTAGTAGTTCAAATTTCAAGTAGCACAGCTAGAGTGAACTTGTAAGCATTGGCATACTATATATAAGCATGTGTTACAATATTTATTATCATTTGGGTTTAAACTTTAAAACAAGGTTTGATGTCTTTGTGTCTTGAATGATGTTTAGCATTGACATACCATTTGATGTTATCGCGTCACCTGCCTTTTTATGTTCCGTGTGATTGCCTTCTTTTCAACCGCTGTAGTACTTGTCTAGAATGTTATTTCATGCTAGGTTTGATGGTGAGAAAAAAGTGATGTTACTCTCGAAGTCAAATATGGACCTTTGCTGTATTTGTTTTGTTCATAATGATAACCTTTGCTGTATTTGATTTGTTCACATGACATAATCGTTTTTTTTTTGTTTTTTTTTTTTTTTTTTTTTTTTTTTTTTTTCTTGGTCATAGTGATGGAAAAAAGTCTGAATGTTATGAGGACCTGATCCCCAAACGTTATTTAACCCGAGAATCTTTGAGTTGACAGGGAATGGGACGGGTAATTTTGGACTAAGTGTGAAATTTTGGATGGGGACACCATAAATCGCCGAACTCGACCTTGATATTATGTATGTCGATACCATATTTACATAGATGTGTAGCTGTTGATCGAACGTTTCGCGACATTTGTAGTAACTTCTTACCAGGTGCTGAGAACAAAGTATTTGGTCGGAAAGTTGTTGTTCTTGGTGGTGTTTTTAGGCAAATTTTACCTGTAATTACAAATGGTAGTAGGAGTGACGTTGTTTCAGCAGCTATCAACAAATCAACAACGATATGGAGAGAGTGCATGGTTTTTGTTTTATCCACTAATATGCATCTGCGTGATCCAACACTTGATGCTGCTGATGTAGAGCAGTTAAGACTGTTTAATAATTGGTTGTTGGACATGGGAGATGGTAAGCTACCTGCTATTGCACTTGATAATGAAGATGAATCAACGTGGATTACTATTCCTGACGACCTTTTAATTGATGTTTCTACTGATCCTGTTGAAACTATAGTTTCGCATATATACCTTTCCGGATTTGCTGAACAGATTACATGATATCAGTTACCTTAAAGAGCGATGCATCTTGTGTTCAACTAATGATGTTGTAGACAACATTAATTCTCATGTACTTGATAAAATAAATGGCGAATTATATGAATTGTATAGTGCTGATTCTATATGTGCAACTACCAACAATTTAGAGGAAATGCAGATAATGTACCCGACAGTTTCTTAATACATTGCGCTTTTCTGGCATTCCTAATCATAAACTTGAACTGAAAGTTGGTGTTCCAGTTATATTGTTGCGCAATCTTAATATGCAGCGTGGTTTGTGTAATGATACACGTTTGATAGTCACGCGAATTAAACGTTTGGTTATTGAGGCACAAATTGTTACTGGTAGTCACGTTGGGGAGAAGGTTTTAATCCACAGAATTGATAGGACTCCGACTCAGACATCGTGGCCTTTGTCATGTATCATTTGTTACATATTTATAACTGTATCTCTTTAGTTTATGTGTAATAAAATGTTATAAGGTAAGAGTCTTGAACCACACAAAATACATATTAGAATAACTTATAGGGCTGTTTGGGATTGCTTATTGAGACTGCTTATAGGGGGTGTTTGGGATTACTTATTGAGACTGCTTATAGGGGTGTTTGGGATTGCTTATAGGGTTATTGGGATTACTTATTGGGCAGACAACCATGCTAAAATCCTCTCATTTAAAAAAAGTTTTGTATAACCGCTTTTAAGTTGTTTTAAACTATTAGAAATTGGACAATTGGACTTGAGATATCTTTGTTGATGATAGTCACAAACTTTATGTTGTTTTAAGGTTTTAAGCTTCAAACTTAAACAAAGCAAAGAAATGAAAGAAAATAAAGTGAAACAAAAAATTTGTGTTATCGAGTATCATTTAAAGAGGTAAATAAAATGGAAATGACTCGAAAAGAATAATGATTTGGTTGATTTTGAAGTAAAATATTTTCTTTCAAAACCGGGCCAAAAATATTTACCTCTTGTTTCTTATCCTATTAGAATAAATTTTCACTTCATTATAACCGATTAAAAAAAAAAAAAAAAAAAGTTGGTAGCATGGTTGAACATAATGGACCGTGTATCGAACCGAACCGACAAAAAAAGCACGAACGAGTCCTCGGTCCACCTTTTTCTTTGTATTTGGTTCTTGATCCGGTCTTACACAAAATTGGCCAATATGCTTCGTTGGACCGGATCGAACTAAACAAATTTCGGTTTGCTCCTTGGTCTGGTGCTTTTGTCAATTCAGTTTTCGGTCCGGTCCAGTTTTTGAAACGTGATTAGTCCTTGTTGATAGAAATGGTATTTTATCGTTGCATATCTTTTATTTATATAATAAAACAAAACCCCTATTGGGAATTTTTCATTTCAAAAAAATGCATTCATACCTTATTTAGTAATAATTGTATTTTAAAAAAGATTATTTTCTAATTAGGTAACATTTTATATTTATCCTAAAAGATAAATACAAAAAATATAGCTAAGATGCAATTAACACAAGTAGAAGATAAATAAAAAAAAATAGATAAGATGCAATTAATAATACGATTAAAATTTTTAAATAATTATCTTTAATAATAAAAAACTACAATTAAACATAATAAATCAAATAAAACAAAGATTAAATTATTTGTTTTTTAATAAAAAAAAATATATGATTAAATTATTTGTTTTTTATAACTAGTACTTAAACACACTAAAATCCTCTCGTTTAAAAAAGTATTGTATAACCGCTTTTAAGTTGTTCTAAACTATTAGAAATTGGACTTGAGATATCTTTGTTCATTTTCACAAACTTTATGTTGTTTAAAGGTTTTAAGCTTCAAAATTGTAACTATAGTTAAATTACCAAATACTCATTTAAGAAAAGAGCATTGATTGAGATGCCTAACTCATATGCCTAATACGGAGTAATATGTTTAAACATGTGTGTCAGCATCCTATTGGGGGACATCAAGAGTAAAAAGTGACTTAACAAGATTAATTTTCCATAGTTTTTATCTAGCGATATTTGACTGTGTTATGTGTTTCACGAAACACTTAACAAGACTAACGCGATTTGTTCAATGTATGTTGCGGTTCTTTTCTTAGCAGTCCAAAATGCATCAGCGGTGCAACCTGTTGTACGTATTATATGCAGTCTGCTTTGTCGTACGCTTTACTCAGGTGGCGTACGACGTGGTGACTGGTTGCGATCATGGTCGTTGTGTTTTGAAGAGACTCGGTTAAATAATCTAAAATAAACACAAGACTCATTTTTAAGATTCAACTAAAATTCTTATTGTCAATTTAGCAGTAATTTGAGAAAGCTGCTAACATTAATTCCAATCTAAAATATTAATGAATATACTTACATTCATAAACCACAACAAAACACTAAACAAATCTGGAATTCATATGTCTAAACTAAAAGATTTAGTTACTAATACGAAAAGTTTGATGTTGAGATTCCAAACAACGTTCAAAGTTGTCCATTGATCGGCACCACAAACTCACAATGCTCAAGACCGACATCTTGATTTGATTGTATTGCGTTTGTAGATGTTCTTTATAGATTTCTTTGGATCATATGCAGGAGACTTTGCACAATCTCTGACATTGGTGGCCTAAACTCCGGTTCAGGCTATGAAAACAAGCAAAATAGAAACAATCAGGATATAAGCTTGCAAAAGCAATCTTGAAAACGAGATAACACACACTAACCTGAACACAAAGAGAAATAATATCTGCAAACCGAGATAAAGCCTTGGATGAAATGGCGGCACGTATAGAGGGATCAACCATACCCGACAACTCTTCGATATCATGGAGACGGGAATTTGCCCATCTCACGAGATATTGCTCCCCACGTGGCTTTGAGCTATTCAATTAAATGCTTTCTTATTAGAAAAAAATTAAGAATAATAAAAACAACAATAAAAGAAAGTTGATGTACATATAAAGAATAACCTGTCAAAAGCTTTTCGACCAGTGATAAGTTCTAACATGATGACTCCAAAGCTATACACGTCGCTTTGGTAAGTATAACTTCCTAACTCGAGTTCAGGGGCACCATATCCTGAACTTTGCAACTGATCAAAAAACAATTGTGTCAACAGCCATTTGATTATATGTAAAACAAATTAACCATGTGGGCCTGCGAGATAATGAGTTGGTTTACCTGGCTAATGTTGCTAGATGGTAGTAATGGAGCCAAACCACAATCTGATACACGTGCATTGAGCTCATTGTCGAAAAGAATATTTGTTGACTTTAAGTTGTGGTGTACAACGGGCGGTTGACAAACCTCATGCAAGTACCTAAACCGAAACATTTTGATGTAAATTTTTAATACAGATAACAAACTGAAAGACCTAAAGTTTTGTACTTACTCGAGAGCTTTTGCTATTTGAAGTGCCACATGTATTCGCGAATTCCATGAAAGCTTCTCATGCATTTCATCATTTAAATGCAAAGCCTCATGTAATGTCCCATTTTCACAATACTCATAAACAAAAAGTCTTTTTCCATGTTCAAGACAGTATCCTTCAAGTGCGACAATGTTTTCATTTCGAAGCTTTGACACATTTGACACCAACTCTATAAAACGCTCGTCATTCCATTTTTGAGACGTTGCATCATCAAGTTTCTTGATCGCTAGTTGCTAAGGATATTAGAATAGAAAACATCATAAATATGAAAACGACACCATTAAGAATGTGGAAAAATCTAGCTAAGAATGTGGAAAAAAATGTGTTTGTGGTCCAAATTCGACCTGACCCATTTTGACCATATTAAAATAAATAAATAAATAAATAAATAATTCGATTTTCGATGACATTACATATAAAAGATGTTACCTTTCCGTTTGGAAGCTCGGCTTTGTAAACAGTAGCAAGCATGCCACTTCCGACAAGATTTTCTTGAGAAAAGCTATCTGTGTATTCTTGAAGAGATGCTATCGAGAAAAACTTTGTAGAGTTTACTTTTTTCAAAGTACGGTGGGAGGTAGTTGGTGGGGCCACAAGCGGTTTCACAACAACTCTTTCGAGAGGAGAAGGTTGAGGAGGTAGGAGCGGTGTTGGAAAAGAACTTGCATTTACCTTCGTCATGTCTATCACATGATCCTCCTTATTTTTACTTTTCTTAGAAATCATTTCAATTTTCTCGCCTTTCGTTGATGAGCCTGCCAGCGTATCCTTATTCTTGGTATCTACAAAATACAATACAGCCATTAGACATCAAAATGCTCTAATTTTTATGGATAAAGATAAATCGTGACTTATGAAGTCAAACAATCTATCCGTTGACTTCTTGTATATTTTGAAATATATAGTTGCCACGAAAAAAAAAAAAAAAAAAAAAAAAAAAAAAAGGTGAGGTTTATTATCTTGGCACAACCGCAAGCTTACCATTTTCTCTATGTTCAGTTGGTGTTGAGATGTTAAGCACTAAGTTCTTGGTTTTGCCATCCTTTGAGACCTTGCCAGTTGACTTTTCTTTGCGGCGTTTTGACATAAAAAAGCAAAGTCCTGACGCAAGGACAATGAGAAACAAGAACCCACCGATACCAACCCAAACAAGTTTATTTTTTACTAAAGACTTATTTCCGGAAGAATGTGGTGGTTCGGGTGGTGAATGTCCAAATATTTGAATTCCCGGACCAATATCTGGTGGAAGCGCGCCAATTGACGAAGGTGACGGGGATGAAAGTGGTGGAGAGGGGATAATTGTTGTATTAAAGGGGTTTCCGGCGCTCCTGCATTGCATAATAGAATGTTAACTAAGTTTGTATTGGATATGTAACCAAATAAAAAACACTCCTTTGTAACAAAATATAATGGACTCCTTTTAATACATATGGTATGAAACGTAATATAAAAAGGTTTTTTGTTATTCACCTGAAATTTGGCATAGTCAACAATCTGGGAGGTATCGGCCCAGAAAAAAGATTATTTCCCACGTCCCTGCATCACATGAAACTATATAATGTCAAATACATACAAATGCATTATTTTAGAAAAAGTAGATAATCACTAGAAAAAGAATTCATATATGAGATAAAGCAAGAAGATTACAATGCTATAAGCGGAAGATCTTGTAAAACATCAAGAAGCCCGGTAAGATGATTGTCTTGTAAGTGCCTGCAAATTAAAAGCATTCTCAAAAGCTATTCCATTTGTTCCAAAAGGGTAACTCTTCCCTTTGTTAAAGTCAAACCGAGAACTTCCCGAATTCAAACTCAACATGGGTTTTTCGATTTTTAATCTACAGCATAATCTTATTGGAATACTATATATGTCGGTAATAAGTAGCTACCATTATCTTTTGAATTAGGATATACAATTCTTTGTAGCTTTGAAAAATAATTTGGCTTGATTGACTCTCAAAAGTCAAATGGAACTTAACTAATTTTACTTTATTAGAAAACCGAAAAAAATTTACTTACAATGTGGTCATTGATGACAACCTAGCCATGGAAGGAGGCAGTGGGCCACTCAAATTGTTAGCAGACAAATCCCTGCAGTAAGACAACGTAATCTATTTAGCACACACCCACACGGAAAATTTTAGGATAACAGAAACGGTGGCTTACATAGTAGTCAAGGGAGTAAGTTGTTGGAATGAATCCGGAATTACTCCTGTCAAATGGTTGTTGTTTAAATTGCTGAGAGTATTTAAGCTTTGTTAGAGTCGATCAGTCAAAAGTTTACATGAACATGATATTTTAACGGGATACTTACAAGTCTGTCATTTGACCCAACAAAGAAATTGAGTCTGGGATGGTCCCTGTAAGCTGGTTTCCAGAAAGCGTTCTAGCAGGAAAACAAGACAAAAATGTTTTTTAAAACGGGTATTACAAGTCAAATAACTTTAGTTTTAGTTATATATGCAATAAGCTACGTATTCAAGCCTTGTTAAAAAAAAAAAATTACTAATGACATACAAAATCTTGACGGTAGGTGGAAGGTTTGATGGTATAGGGCCTCCAATATGATTGTTGCCCAGATCTCTGCACGAAAAAATAAGAACCAGAACACAAACACTCAATAGGAAGACATTACAAACATTTTCACAAACAACAGGAAAACAAGTAACGTAAGAACTTACATTTGTATGATGGATGCAAAAGCTCCCAAATTCTCACCCAGTTCACCTCCCAAATTGGCGCCATTAAGAATTCTATATATATTCATAAAATTAGTACTCTAATGATATTTTGGTAAAAAGTGATATATATGAACCAAAAATACGGTTTATGATATAATAAAGTATCATACATTCCGGTTATGTTGGAGTTGACACATAGAACACCCTGCCAACCTTGCGCACAAGGGTCTCCCCCGGCCACTAACCATCCAGGAAGAGGTGGGTAGCCAAGAGCCGCATACAGACTGTTAATCGCCAATACTGAAATACAAGATACAGTATTAGAAAAAAAAAAAAAAAAAAAAAAAAAAAAAGCTTTGAAGACCCATAGAGGCTTTACAGTTTTAATGCGTAAGAAGATTTTCAACCATGTATGCACTAGTAAACAATCTTAGCTAAGGTGGTTATTATTTAATAAGTAAGAGTGTCCTAAATCCTACTGCGATAATACATAAATTATCGAGTACCTGCTTAAAAATAAATCTACATAAATTACAAATGACGGTAAGGATTCAATAGCAATGAACAATCAAGTCCTAAATTGAAGTTAAAGTCAAACTGATTAAAATTAAATATTCAACCTATTTCTAGTAGACCCATATGTCATATGTGTGTCCTAAGACCAAAATTTTAATAACCACATTACTTAGTTTATGTTTGGCAAAACGGTGCTTGTTAGCAGCAATAATTGTTTATAAGAGCGTTGAGTAACATAGTCGTAAATGTTATTATAAAGTGTAAAATGACGTAAAAACTAAACACTTATTATAGTAGTGTTTCAAATGGAGCATTTAAACAAAATCCAAACACCAAATTTGTTGCCAAACAAGCACGAGTATATTCTAAACGCTAAACGATCAATAAAGCTCGGTCACCCAAGACCAAATTCATGATAACCAAATTACTTAATACAAAAATTCAAACAAATAAGCAAAATTACATAAATTACCAATTACACTAATTATTCTACTGCAATGGTGAACAATCAAGTCAAACTCAAGTCAAAAGTCAAACAAAAAAATTAAAAAAAAAAAAAAAAAAAAAAAAAAAAAAAAAAAAAAAAACTGATTAAGACTTACTATCTCTTGCATCAGTGTCTCCATAGCAAATCTGACCATTCAAAATCAACATCAACCCCACAACACTCAGCAGCAACTTAAACTCCATCACCAAGAACCTAGCTAAACCAGTTTACCAAACACCCCCAAAACCAAACAACACACACTAAAACTAACCCAACTGAAACTTTAACAAAAACCCATTACCAAAAATCACTCAAATAAGCAAAAAAACATAAAAAGATTCAATCTTGTTCACAAAAAAAGCAAATCTTGAAGTGGGTTTGACTGAAAACAGCTCTTTGACTCAAAAGTAGAAAACTTTATCAGAAAACAATCAAAACCCTGAAACTAAATGTGATTCTTGATTTAATAAAAAAAAAGTTTTTAAAGGTGGTGAATGGTGATACTTATCTTTTACCACAGTGTGTGTATTTTTGGAATTGAAATTTTGTGTTTGAATAGCTTTTTATTTAAATTATGGAATTTATTTAAATTATGGTGATATTTATGTTTTTTAATGAGTGGAATTTATTTAAATTATTTTATTTTGTTTTTGTAATATTAGACCGTTGGGTTGCTAAAGTGATTGATGTATGGGTGGAATGAGGAGGTGTAATTATGTTGGCACTGGGGATTAATTAGTCATAAATGAATGGGTTAACTTTTATACTCGTAGTTTCTATAAAAATGTTTTCACATGTTAATGGATTGATATCACTTCTGCTATATCAACATGACCGGTAATGTTTGTCAAAATAAAATGAAAATCGAGTCTCTCACTAAGATTCATTATTCTGTTTGCGAGAAAACATTATCTGTTATGTTCATATCATTAATCTCATATTAATAGTTGTACATGAATTTGGTTAAAGAAAATTAAATTTAAATAACAAATAATTGTTATCTAAGATACAACTTGTTTATATTCTTTTATTATCATTTTTTAAATAATTAAAAAACAAATTTAAGGAATAGTTTTATTATTTAGAAACTCAAAACATACTATATTGTAAACAAATAAATATATATAGGATGATTTGAGTATCAAATCTATATAAAAATTAGGTTTAGATATCTAACATAAGATATAATTTAAGTTTGGAATTGATTGTCAAAAATTATCACAAACTATTTAAATCAAATCTAAAATTAGTCTATACTATTCTATAATTAGAAAAACTTAAATTTAGACTTTTTTCTTGCTTATTGTTGAAAGATTATTTGGTTTAATCATCTCTAATATCTCTACTTATAAGACACGAAGACAATTAAACGTGTAACCAAATAACGCAAAATATAAACACACGATACCCGCTGCCACATTGCTCGGATATCGTTCTATCTTATATTAAGATGGAAAGTGAAAAATGTTATTTTGATTTCTAAAACCATTAAAAAAATCATCTTTTAAAGTCCGGCAAAAAAGCAGTATTAACAAGAGTCAAACATGTACTATTTGGTTATAATGAGTTAATACATTAGTTACTCTATCGAATTGTTGTTTTTAACTCATCAACCATATGTCAGTTATAACGCCGGAAAAAAAAAAATGTGTGACCTAACAACTAGTTACATACATACATGTCAAGAGTGTGACACATTGATACCTTTTTGTACCAAAGATTTCACTTTAGAGTATTAAAACGTATTTGAATAAAAATGTTTAATGGTTTAATCAATCTACATAAAATCAGGGACATTGAGCCTATTAACAAATAAAAAAAGGTATAGACATGCATAAATAAACTACAGCATGCATAGATTCGATTGAAAAAGTCCCATAATAAGGAAGAAAAAAGCAAAAGTGAATCATAGTGGAGGGTGCAATGTTGGATTTATGATTGAGATCACCCAACTCTTTACTCTCTTCAAGCATACTCTTCATCATTAAGTCTTTCCTAATTGTATAAACAATGATTATCCACACCATAAAGGCATAAACTACATGACAATAATGAATCAGATAATTGATTCTTTAACCAATGTAATGTTTTGTTTTTAATTAATTGGTGTATTGTAAAAAGCAAAATGATGTTACAATATAATACATAATTTTAACCATGACAGTTTAGTTCTCAAACTCGTTAGTTGACAACAAATCTCATTATCCAATAATTAAAGTACTCATTAGTTGTTGATAACAAGTACTGTAACAACTTGTAACAGATAAAATACTTTCAAAATGGAGTATTAATTTTCTCTAAGTCACCAAAAAAAATTATCATATAGTGACACGTAAAAAAAGTGTCACTAAAAACCAAAAATTTGTCACAAAATGACAAAAGTTGTCGCCAAAAGTATAAAAGGAGTGTTTATGTTCGTCTCCCACACTTAAAAAGGTGTACCTAGAAGTCCAGTAGATAAAATACGTAGTACTATTTATGGTGAAAAAAAAATGTGAGCACATAGTTTATGCTTTTTATAATACATTTTGTTTATAAACAGCGTCATTAAATCTCAAAATTTTAGACTAAACAGTGTTTAAAAAGTGTCACCTAAATGTTAGATTTAGTTATACTTTTTATGTTACTAGTTATGCCCGCGCACGTGCGAGTTTTTTAAAATTTTTAGAATCATAGTATATTTTTATTTATTAAAAAACAAATAATTTAATCTTTGTTTTATTTGATTTATGATGTTTAATTATAGTTTTTTTATTATTAAAGATAATTATTTAAAAATTTTAATCCTATCATTAATTGCACATTATCTATATTTTTTGTATTTATCTTCTACTTGTGTTAATTGCATCTTATTTATATTTTTTGTATTTATCTTCTACTGGTGATATGGATAAATATAAAGTGTTACATAATAAGAAAATAATATATATATATATATATATATATATATATATATATATATATATATATATATAGGGTGAGGTTATTTTCAGAACCAAATAAATTGCGAGAACTGCGAGAACCAGCATCAACCAATCAGATTTTTTTGGATAATAAATTTTGTTATTTAATACAAAAGGGTATAATGGTAAAATTACTTTTTTAAATTTTTTTTTGAATTATTTAAAAAAAACGTTTTTTTAGTTACTAAATTCCAGATTTTTTTTTTTTTTTTTTTTTTTTTTTTTTTTTGTACATTTAAAAAAAACATTATGTGCACATGTGTTTTGTAACTACTAGCTACATTATGACAATTGTATTTTTCGTTTATGCATATGTGTTTTGTATTTGCACATGTATCTTTAAAAAATATTACATAAATATATATACAAACAACAAAACTTCATTATTAGATTTATGCAATTTCAAAATTTACAAATTGTTTTACTCTAGTTAAATGATATTCAGCTTTATCACAAACTCCATTATGATTACACTTTTATTCAATTTTATTACAAATATATAATGCGTGCACATGTGTTTAATACAATGTCTTAAACAGGTGGTTCATCTTTTAGGCGTGCACATGTATTCCTCGCGTGGTTCAAGAACCCATGAAATCTGCGCATGTGTTTTTAATCCTTGTGCACATGTGTCTTTATCCTCTTGGTCATATTAACAGCTACAACGTCAGGTAACCTGCAACCATAAAACACATATGCACACTTTTTCAAATATTTTATACCAACAATAAAAACACATATGCATCATTACACTAATTTTACATTAACCTTGAAACAAGTATGCATCATTACACTAATTTTAAATTAACCTTGAAACACACATATGCACATTTTTCAATGATTTTTTAACCGGCATAAACACTTATGCACCATTACTTAAAACTATTTTTCCCCATTTAATAAACAAAATAGATGTAGTGTTCATACGGACATAAATGAAATCAAAAGAGATGTTCATGTTCATCTTAAAACCCACACCGTATGACAAAAAATATTTTAATCGAAATAAAAACATATACATTTAAACTCCAAATTTGTACAAACACATATGCCCAGAAGTTTTAGAAAAACATGTATGCACCTAAATAAGACATATGCACTCTTTTCATTGAATCTATAACTAAAAGTATTCTTAATATTTCAAATAGCATACAAGTATTCAAAATGGACTGATGTCATTATGGGCTTAAAATCCCTCAACACGAACACATTTTTTTTTTGTAGAACCATAAAGAACGGAATACGCAAACGTTCAAGGTGTCAAAATAAAATAATGGCAGAAATGCAATGGCCAAGGTGAAAATATGAAAAGCAAAGTGTTTGGTCAGGGAATATACCGGAAGCCAATCCAATAATTGATGAAATATTCATAAAAATAGATACGTGGCAAAGCATTTAGCAAAAAAAAGAAGTAAATGACGTGCATAATAATATATTGACAAGAATTTTAGTTAACTTTCATGTTCACATGGGCCTTAAGAAATGCAAGTTACACCATATTCTTCATGAGTCGTGTCTAGATGCACGTGGTAGACAAAATTATCAATTGACAAGATTTGCCCAAGCAGCAGCAACTAATTGGATTCCGCCATAAATTATCATCTACCAGATCCAATATTTCGTTTCCAAATACAATCAAAAAAAAAATCAGATCCAAAACAAAACAAAAAAAATCATGTCGAAAGTAAAAAATTAAAAAAATAAATAAAAAAAAAACAAAAAAAAAAACTTAAAAGATTTAAAAGAAACGAAATCAATACATCACCTACCCGAGACCTTGTAATAGATCTTGAAGTCGTTGTCATTGTGTGCTTCGAAGAACAAGTTAAGATTAACATGTTTGGTGTTGTGTGTTTAAGTGGGCGACGGCTAGGGTTCTTAGAGGAGGATAAAGAGATTTGTGAAAAGAATGAAACAAATAAGTTTAGGGGAAACGGTTTTTGTGAGGGATCCTATTTTTTTGGGAGAACTAAATTCCCATATTGCCCCTAAATTATTTTTTCAGTCAAATTAAATTGTGTATATTTTCAAAAATGCCATTGTGCATTTACCTGATGTACATTATGCATTATTAAGTGTAAAATAGTGGTTCTCGCAGTTCTCGCAATTTATTTGGTTCTGAAAATAACCTAACACTATATATATATATATATATATATATATATATATATATATATATATATATATATATATATATATATATATATATGGGGAAAACATAGCTACATTACAATGTAGCCAATTGGCTACATTTCCTTTGAAAAAAAGGGTGGGGACAGGGGGAAAATGTGTGTCAGGAATATACCGCAGGGACTGAACTGTACATTATTAAAACTTTTTTCAAAGGAAATGTAGCCAATTGGCTACATTTGTAATGTAGCTAACATTTTCCCTATATATATATATATATATATATATATATATATATATATATAAAATACAATTATTACTAAATAAGGTATGAATGCATTTTTTTAAAATGGAAAATTCCCAATAAGGGTTTTGTTTTATTATATAAAAGATTAGAACTTGTGTCACTAAATGTCTATTTTCTTTTGGTGAGTGGACATTATCTTCGACTTGTTAAAAACGTAAGTTTTATGCATTTGAATTTCATTTTTAGCAAATTGAAAAATCTGAGTCACCAAACCTTAAAGAAACAACAAACATATTCTCGTTTTAGAAAGTTCATTTCGTGAAAGCGAAATTCGTGGCAGCCAGATAAGCATATATTGTTGTCAATGCATGTACGTTCATGCGGTGATGGTTGATAATCTTACATTCATTGTTTTTGTGTAACATGACAATGTTGTACGTGATCCTTTAAAGCGAATACATGTTGGGCCAACTTACATAGCTTTTGCAAAAGTAAGCTGAACATGCACAAAATTACTAATGTACTATAAAGCATGAAAATGACAAAACCAAATTCATAAATCATAACTTTAGAAATAATATAGTTTGTTACTTTGTTATTTTAAAATAATTTAATAAAAGTAAATTGTCCTTGTTAGACACACACTTGTGATTTGTGAGTTGTGACTTGTTACCAAAACTTATTTACAATGTTGGATTTTAAACTCTAGCAATAGGGCCCACTCCATTAAGTTGAACACACCGTATGATCCCCTATTGTTAGAGTTCGAATTCCAAAGACTCAAACCGGATAAAGCTTTTTCATTTTCAGGAGTTTGCGGTGATTACTTGAGGGTTGTTTACATTTAATATGAATTGAACTTGAGACCTCACAGATTTTGGAATGATAATCACAAGCATTTTTGCAACTAGGTTACTCATGATGGTTACTCTTTGGATGTTTTTTAGTAAGGCGGAACTTTTATATATAACATCAATAAAACAAGATACAACTGCAGCCAAAGAAAAAAAAATTCCTCCTACCTTACAAGCTGTAGATACATAAGCATAAACAATGAGCAGTCGTGAAACTAAAATTGCTACAACAACTAACCAAAATGGTGTAAAACTTAGCCACCAAATCACAACAACCGGCCAATTAAAAATGTTACATCTTTTGGTATATTGAAAAAGGTAGAGTGTTAAGCAAGTATTAATGCAGAGTTAAGGTTAATTTCACAGGGCTCTCGCAAGGGTGTGCAATAAGTGTCGTCGCATAAGGCTTTCACTAAAAAAGCCCATTTTATTGGTTTAGCATATAAATACGTATAATATTAAACATGTATGAGTCATATAATTCAAGTTTATATGTAATTTCTCTTTAGTTTACAAGTGGATAGGGCCTCTTTGTTGTTATTGCCTAAGGTCACTAAAAACCACGAGACGGCCCTAATTAAGGTTATAGTTACGGATTTCAGATTGACCGATAAAATATACTAATCATGGTTGGACATAAAAAAAAAAAACTTGGCAGTTTGTAAACCTTATAACTGCATCAATGTACATTCTAATATTCGGCACAAAATAAAAGAAAAAGCTTGCTATGAGTAAAGAAATTTGTTTTAACAATATTATTTTGACATACAACAAGAGATTTATTATTATTTTTTTTTTTGGAACAAACAAACATATAGAAAAGTTAGAAACAATACACATCACACCTCACTAGCAAGATAAGTTCAATAGGAAATGATACATCCCAACTAAAAAGAAAAGTGGAAGAAGATGCAAGACGAGCAGCACAATGAGCAACTTGGTTGTTATATTGACTAGTCCACGAGAAAGACAAACCCATGTTCTTCGACCACAAACGAATGTCAGCAACAAGAGCAGCAATGCTCCATGATGGGAAACTTTCCATAGATCAACTACCTTGGAGTCGGATTCAACAAGTAAGAGGTTTTGGTAATAAATTAGACAATTTTCAAGAGACATAATAAATGTGTTGATAATCGTCAAGGATCAACTATGGACACCCGAATAAGTATTGTTCTTGATTAGGAACATAATGTCACGAACCGCACACGGCATAGGGTCATTTACGAAGGTTAAGTGTCATTACGAATTTTTCTACACCTACTTATAAGACTCAATAAGACTTTAAAAGGTGTGAGAAAGTCTTGTAAACTTTCTAGAATGGCCTTAGAGGGATCCATCTAGGACTTCTCTATAAACTTAATTTGTGCACATGCCTTATGTATAAACTAGGTAATTTTTTAGGCCGTGCTAAGCACGGCCCATGAGAATCAACGTTTATCGTTAAATGATCACCTATATAGCCGTTAATTGGTAGTTTCCGTTTGACATCGGGTAGCTCATCAGTTGGATATTGTATCATCCATACCCTACATCTAACATATAAAGGGGTGACTTTTTGGCGGGTTTTTAATAAGTGAGAATGAGAGTGGTAGTGAATGACAATGTTTGGTTGATGGGTTGATAGTGGAATATGAACCCATAGAACTAACCGAGTTCTTGAAAAAAAATATCAGGCTAGTATAGTAGTAAATGAACAAATAATGTTTTTAGTTGTTCACAATTGCATTTCAAGATGACATTGAATGTTATGTTAAATATTGTACAGTATAAGATATAAAACTTCATTAAGTGAAAAATGTTGCGAGAATAATGTTGAAGATTTTTACTCTCTTTTTATACTTTCAATTTCTCCTCTCTTTTTCTAATGATTTTTTAATTGAGAGTACACTCATAAGTTATAAGAGCATTGGGTATGGTCGACGAATGGGGGTTCGCCGTCCGAGCTGGCGGATCCAACGGCGAGCCGTTGCTCGCCGCCACACCGGACCCCCCTCGCCGTTGTTCGCCGTTGATGAGTTCGTCGTGGCCACGACGAAGGTAAGCTTCTGACAGGCTGCAGGTGTGTGTTTGGTTTTAGTGTGTGTTTGGTTGTTTTATTTGTGAGAAAAAGAAACATGGTTGGTTTTAGTGTGTGTTTGTGTGTGTTTTGGTTGGAGAAGAAAAGGAAAAAGCAGCAGTTTGGTGTTTTTTTTTTTTTTTTTTTTTTTTGTTACAAAAGGAATGGGTATGGTTTTAATGTGTTTTGGTTGTTTTTTTTGTGTGTGTGTTTTTTTTTGTTACACTGTTGAGTTATTGTTGTTGTTGTTGTTGTTGTTTTTTTTTTTTTTTTTTTTTTTTTTTTTATTTTTATTTTGATGAAATAAAATTAATGTGTTGTGTTATTTTTAAGTATTTGTGAAAAGAATTTAATTTATTTAATAAAATGAATAAAAAAATAAGTGTGTAAGAGGTGGGGCCCGAATGAGGAAGTGGAGGTTTGTTGTTTGGTGAGGGGGGGTTTGTTGTGGTTTGTTGAAGTTGGGGTGTTTTGGTGATGTGGCATGGTGGGGCCCGAATGAGGAGCT
>JARVZY010010052.1:0-20141 GCA_030686995.1 Artemisia argyi | reverse complement strand
TTTTCTCTATACCTGTATAGTTCCCGTGTTGAGTGTTGCTCCCTATCATGTGCTGAATGATACCACTTGTTGGAAAATACCTCGACAACAAACCCGAAGTTCGATTGCGGAAAAACTAGATCGCGAGTTGTATCGAGCACACGTAGCAAACACGAGATACTACAAAGAACCGACTAGAATATGCACACGATATACCCTCAAACACCCCTTTATTAATCAACCAATAAAGCTTACAATTTGAGGAAGAAGAATGTTAAACTAGCATCCCCCTCATCTCTATTTATAGAGATGAGGGGGTAGAGACCTTAGCTTGGCTTGCAAGCCAAGCAACTAGTTTCCTAACCTAAGTACAATCCTAAACTTTATTTAAACTAAATACAATTAATCCCCTTATTATTGTCTAAGTAACATATAACCCCCCTAAGTATTGCTACTAACACATAACAATTTCCACCTTAGGAGTAATACTTAGGCATTAACGATACTCAGCATCTTCATCCAATGCTGGAACCTCGAACCGGGGACCGCCTTGTAAACCAGGCCTTGTACTTTAGTAAATTCCCAAGTTTAGCTTTCTTAGACTCCTTCACTTTCTTCTTTTCAGCAGCATTACCCTCTGCACCCTCTTGACCAGGTACTCCGGTTACCGTAATGTCCGCCCCCACCTTTATACCAAGGTGTACCTTTTCCTGCTCATTTACCAAGCAGCCCGTGTTTGTCTTTTCTTCAAGTTGCTTGTCCTCCAACTTTCTTTGAGCCACTGCAACATCATCGTTACTAACCTGAACATCCTCAGCTTCACGAGCTCCCTGCAGTTCCACCTCAAACCAAACACGTTCATCAACCTGTACTCCATGGACTCCTGTTTTAATACCAGGACCAAGTTGTTTGAACCCAACTTGTTTATGACCAAGTTGTTTGAGACCAACTTGTTTTGAACCTCCATGCTTTTGTACACCAAAAGTCATTACTTTTGCTTCAAGAGTATACACACAGTTCTCTTTCCTGATCCCGGTCATCATAACCCGACAACCTTTGATCACCTTGACTTTACCCATCTGCATCTTCACAGTATAACCCTCTTTTTCAAGAGTACCCAATGAAATCAAGCTTTTTCTTAACCCTGGAACATACCTGACATTTTCCAGTATAAAGCTTGAACTATCATGCAACTGTATCTTCACTTTTCCTGTCCCTCTGATAGTGCATGTCCTATTATCACCTAACTGAACCGAACCACCATCAAAATCCTTGAAGTCATACAAGAAATCCCTTCTAGGCATCATATGATAAGACCCACCTGAATCCATTACCAATTCAGTCATCTCATCATTCCCGACTACCGTCAAGGCTTCTCCAAAGTAGGCGTTACCCTCGTCATCAGAAGAATCAGAATCCTGATCATGCTTACCCTTCCTGACGAACCCACTTGACTTCTTCTTTGGACAGTCTCTCTTCAGATGACCCTCTGAATGACATATGAAGCACTTGAGTTTACCAGTTCCACCCCTTGACTTGAACCGCGAACTTCCACCAGAATGAGCTTTCCTTGAATGATCTGACCCTCCCCTTACGCATAACCCGTCACCAGTTTCTTCCTTTGTGCCTTCAGTTCTTTTCTTCAACTCTTTTGAATTTAGAGTTGCAAGAACATCCTCCATTGTCAAGGATTCCCTCCCATACAACAATGTTTCCACAAAGTTTTCATAAGACGATGGCAACGACGTAAGTAACATAAGTGCCTGATCTTCATCCTCAATCTCGATATCAATATTCGCCAAGTCAAGTATCAACTTATTAAACTCATCTATATGATCACCCAGTTTCTTACCTGGACTCATATAGTATGTGTACAGCTTCTTCTTCAGATACAGTCTGTTTGCTAAAGACTTAGTCATATAAAGACTAGTCAACTTCGTCCAAATTCCTGTAGCAGATGTTTCCTTGGTAACTTCCCGTAAAACCCGATCTCCCAAGCATAGAATCAAGGTACTGTATGCCTTCTTCATCAAAGCAGCTTTTTCTCCTGCTTCCATGTCTGCGGGTAATGTCTCTAATGCAGCATCACATCCGAGTTGTACCATTAAAGCACGCATTTTTATTTGCCACAACCCGAAGTCATTCTTCCCATCGAATTTTTCGATGTCAAACCTAGTTATCGAACTAGCCATTCTTCTTTAACCTTGCTAAAAACCTTGTCAAGTTATTTCTTAACCAACTTTACCGACAAGCCTCACAAGCCGTGTGCAATATTCCCCCTTGTTGCTATAAACACTTCTTGCAAATCGAATTAATTAGAATAACCCTAAACCCTCGATTTCGAACAAGCAAACCCGATCGTAAACTTGAAAATCAAGCTAACCACGATCAAACTTGTACCACAAGAAAAAAAAAAAACCACAACAAGAAAAACCCTTCGTATTTTAAAACCAAAAATACGATAACCGAAGTTGAGTTTTAAACAAAACTCGAGTAGTCTTGACAAAAAAAAATTCACCTTTTGTCGTCACACCTTTGTAGCAGTTCAAGTGATATGTGAATAAGATAATATTTACTCACCTTGGTATTAAACCCTTCACGTCACCTTTCTTTTTATTCTTTTAAAAATCAAAAAACGAAAACGATTCTTGATTTCTAGAAGATCTTACAAAGGAAAATATACCTTGCCACCTGTTAATAATTTTCACGTGGGTTTTAAAATCACAAAAACTTTCGTCGACCGATTGCTACTCCAAAACCCGTTTCTAAACCGAAACTTGATACCTTGATCTAGCACTCAAACTTCGATGACCACAATAACCGCGGCTCTTGATACCACTTGTTGGAAAATACCTCGACAACATCTATATTTGATTTATATTCATTTTTAAATATTGGGGAGTAACTTTGTTATCTTCACTATCGTTATAATGTTAAGTTTTTGAATGCTACTTTACTGCTTTAAGTATAAATGGAATGTTTCTTTGTTTAAAAATAAAATAAACTAAATTAACTTTGAAAAAAATGATGTAATGTTCGTATTTATAATTAAATGGTTCAAAAAAATCAGAATCGGTGATCTTATGACGAGGATACTTTAGATGAGTAACTTTTGCTAGCTAATTTCGAATTATTGTCTTTCTTAATGAATTTAGCTAATTGTCCCCCTTATATATAATTTACAAACTAATCCTAGTCAATATATAGTGAGTAAAACTTCGTTGGCCATTTTGGGTCTAAAAATAATCGGATACACTGATACACGTGTCCCAGTGTCTAAAATTTGAAAAATATTGGGTTATAAACTGAAAAGAGACAAATGTGTATCTCCCTCTTTCATTTGGACCTTAGATTTCAAAATCGTGAACCAAATATTCAATGGGAATTGAAATGCCGTTACCCAGAAAAGGTAAAAAAGATGGGTAAAATAATCCACTTAGCTATCATGAAAAAAGAATTAAAATGATGAATCTTAAACGTTGGTGATGCAATAACTAGCATAGCATGCATCGTGGACATTAATGCGTCTAAACAATAGCATACGAGCTATTTTTAAGAAACCATACCACAACCAAGCATTCAGTGGTTAAAAAAATCCAGTTATGAGTACAAATCATCATCCAAAATACAGATGAAACAAACATGATGATGATCATAGCACCTCCGATGCTTGGTTTATAAAATCCATCTCCGGCCAGCACCACAATATCCTGCACAAACAAATCAAGGGAGATCCAAAATGTTTACATTAGGACAAATATATATATCTAAATAAAACGATTGGGAAATACAACGAATTCATCATGAGGATTGTATTTTTCTGATACCAAATAGAAGTGTACTGTCATGATAGCAATCAAAACTCAAGTGAGGTTATTTTACCGGGTAACCTTTTTACACACAAAAAAAAAAAAAAAAAAAAAAAAAAAAAAAAAAAAAAAAAAAAAAAAACCCTTAAATGTGGGTAGTATTTAAATAGTTGAACAACTTGCCAATGTTCTTGAATATTGATATGCAAGTAATATAACTTAGCAAATAGTACAAAAATGAGTTTAAGACATATACATAATTCTACTTATTGTATTGTGTTTACTGAATACAAGTACTTTAGACACTTAACAAATCATCAAACTATAATATAACACATATAAGATGTGGTAAAGAGTATAGTGCATGTAAAAATGAATTCCAAATTAGTTTTGTATTGCGAAACTTACAATGAGCGATGATGGTCCATTTCTGCTTATCACTCCCAAACCAGTCCCATAGAACAATGTGGGTGCCATCGTGCACCCCACCAAGTTTCGGGATTCCCTCATATGCATCTAGATTAAGATGAATATTGTCAACTGCCCGAATTGCTCTATATCCATCGCCTAAGTTCCTCCCCATTGTCCAGAGAACAGTCTTGTCAAGTTTTCCGGGGTTGTAATCCACCAACTGAACCTAAAAGTGAATCACATACACACATGCACTTACATTACTTAGATGCGCAAACTGTAACTAATCAACATATAAGAACATTTACTTCCGTACATTAATTGACCAGTTATAATAACCATTAAACTTAGAACATCTAAAGCCCAGACTTTCGAACAATAATTTGAAGGGATTTATTTTCTAGTATGGTAAAACAAAAATAAAAAATTACCATCATTGTTCATGCATGGTTGCTAATTTTAATTTGTAAACATAACTTTGACAAAGCTAGCAAAAATGGTTAATTAAACACGGTAACAAGTAACATGTATATATACCGGATAAGTAACTCCGATGGAGTGTTTCAGGGCTTGACGTGTAGATTTGTTTACCAATGCAAAAGAGGTATAACCCTCTTCGTCCTTGATGTTTTTGCCAAATTTATCATCTTTGACCCATTGCTATTTCCAAGTCAAATAGAAAAGTCAAGAAATCCCTTTAGTAATAATAATAATAATAATAATAATAATAATAATAATAATAATAATAATAATAATAATAATAATAAAATGTTACCTGAAGAGGGTCAGACGGGTTAAGTGGTGCTAGAATCACCATACCGTTAAGAATGGACAGTGAGTAGTCGATCTTCTCCTTCGCATAAACCCTGACTACTATTGGATCCATGCATACTTCTTCGGCTGTGTTTTGCATGCAGACTGCCGGTGGCTGTCTTTGTTCCATTCCTAGGTCTACCCAACCTCCACAGCAACACGGTTTAAACTCATGGTGGCTAAAGTCAAGCATTATCGGGTTTTTTTTTTTTTTTTCTCCTGACGGTAGTTGGTTCTTGATCCTCTGTAAAGAAACAGGCAATTAAGATTTATGTGAGTTTCAAAGCTACTCAATCGTCACTTTTGAGCACGCACGCGGACAGCCGAATCTTGGTTTCTTTACTTTTTATTTGATTGTCTTCGGCAGAATAGTTAATTTAGACCCTTGACCTACCTAGTATAGTGGTACGTAGAGATGGACTATAACTCAAGAGTCTAACAATCAACAACATCAAGTGTACAAATGATTTACAATGATAAAAATTTAGAAAGTAAAGTGTTATAATTTCACTTGCACAATGGTCATCACCCTCACATATTATGTTTATTTATCTATTATAGCACAAGGTGTAATTCGTTGCTTCACTCACTACTACAAACAGGAGAACTGACGACGAAAAAATCCCGACAACACGAGTTGCGTCGGCATATTACGCTAAACGACAAAATAATCGCTAGCCCGAGCCAATCTTGCGTTGAATTTTCCGGAATTTTAAATCCCGACGACATGACGTCGGTTAGTCGTCGGAATATTTTTGGTCAAATTTGACTTCTTCAATAATTGCGAAAACGAAGGCGGGAATTTGCCCCGCCAAAAGTTTGCCGACGAAATGACGTCGGGAATTTATAATACAAATAATTATTGTGATTAGCGTTTGACACGTTATTATTGTTACTATCCCGACGCCATGACGTCGGGAAATAGTTAGTCGTTTTTTTATCTACCCGCGCTTGTGAATAATAGTGAATGATTGGGCGGGGTTTTTTCCCGCCTTTTTTGTACCGACGACATGTCGTCGGAATGTTTTTCCCACCTCATATTACCTTTGTCCCGCCAATTTTTTACTTTATATATACCGAATGTGTATATAACTCGGCAAAACACATATAAATTTGGCAAAACACACATAAATTCATCAAAAACTCGATTGCCAATTCTCACAAAACACACACAACAATGGATAGTTTAACGTCAGGACAGGAGTAAACAAAGGCTTTATCAAACATGCTCCTGTATAATGAAATTATACTTGAATATGGCTGGGAAATTTTTTGATGAATATGGTTCTTATGCGAATTGTGCCCCGTGGATGAGAGATCGGATTCTGGCATGGTTGAGGCAAAAGCCGTACTATAGAGAGTATTTGGAAGAGATGGATGCTACTGATGCTCAAGCTGCTGCTGAAGCTCAAGCTGCTGCTAAAGCTCAAGCTGCTGCTGAAGCTAAAAGCAAGTTGGGCCACAGATTTGATGATCTGGGAAATAGGATAACAAACCTCGAAGCTTCGATTCAATACATCGACCGCCGGATGAAAGCAAGGAAGGGAAAAGATGGTGCAAGTTCTAGCAAAGCGGGAAGCAGCAGCAAAAGAAAATGAATGGGCGATGTCTGTTATGGTCTATGTCGTATGTTTTGTTTGCTTGGCGAGTTGTTTCGTTTTAGTTGTTTAGTTTGCTTGTCGAGTTGTTTCGTTTGATCTGTTTCGTTTGCAGTCGAGTTGTTTAGTTTGAGTCTGTATGAAACTGTATCTGGTTTACAACTCTTGTGTGGTTGAATAAAATGTTTGCCTTCGTGTTTGAATAAAATATTTTTTTTTTTGTTAAAAATATTAAGATAATAGTTCAAAAACTATATTACATATTGATAATAGTTGAAAACTAAATTTAATGAATGAATACAAAAAATATGTAATATTGTTACACAATTCAAAGAGTCAGAGACTTATTTTCCCGAACCAACATCTTACAAGTACAACAATGGCGGAAGAGATAATAATGGAAGAAAGGGAAGAGCTAATGGTATCACCAAACATTAAAGCGTACGAATTAAAAATACAAAGCACATTCGACATCAGTTTTAATAACAACAACAACATTTTATTAAACAACAACAATAACACAATAAACAACAATAACATCAACAATAACAACACTACCTACGAAGATTTCCCATATCACCTAGCATCTCATTATAAAGCTCATGAAATAAGGCAGCTGAATCAATTGTGTGGTTGTTGGGATGCTGATACAATTCTAGCATTTTATTGAGTACTATTATCTGGTGATTCGGTTTGATGCAGTTTGAGCACCATGTATTTCCAGGACTCGATGTTGAAGGTGTAACGAGTTGGAGTTATGGATGGTCCTGCGGAATGAGTTGGAGGCGTTGAAGCTCCAGGAGAACCGATCATTTTACGGAGTCGTTCCTCCTTCGATAAAAAAATCGCATCGATGATCTTGTGTCCCACCCTTTAATGCAGGACACGCATAGTATAGTTTACCACGGGAATAAGCTTTATGCGATTCTCACAGAATTACGTCTCCTCGTCTACAAGGACAAGCAAAAGCTTCAATTCCGCCATCTTGGACATGTTAACCACATCATCTCAGCTCGTTTGTTTAACATCTCGTGTATAACCACATCATCTCGGCTCGTTCGTTTAACATCTCGTGTATAACCATATCATCTCGGCTCGTTCTTGTAACATCTCGTGTATAACCACATCATCTCGGCTCGTTTGTTTAACATCTTGTGTATAATTAACCACATCATCTCGGATCGTTCGTTTAACATCTCGTGTATAACCATATCATCTCGACTCGTTCGTTTAACATCTCGTGTATAACCGTATCATCTCAGCTCATTTGTTTAACATCTCGTGTATAACCATATCATCTCGGCTCGTTCGTTTAACATCTCGTGTATAACCATATCATCTCGGCCCGTTTGTTTAAGAACGTTTTGAGAGTGGCCGTAAGATGGTTTAGTAGACAACTGCAACGATATGGGATGTATCGACTCATCCGTTTAATATGTTATGCATCAATAGCAATGTAACCGATTCCTATAAACAAGACATGACAAATGCATTAAACAAGTATATCCATGATATGAGGTGATAAATGTCCCAACAATGCATGCCAAGTATTCATAGTACAATAATTGTATTTAATTAACATATTACCGAGAACTTTAAATAAAAGTATTTAATTTTAAATAAAAGTAATTAATTGTATATTAAATAAAAGTATTTAAATTAAATATATATATTTTTTAATTTTAAATAAAAGTATTTAATTTTAAATAAAAGTAATTTATTTTAAATAAAAGTAATTTATTTTAAATAAAAGTATTTATTTATAGTAATTAACAAAATGCCGGCGACGTGGCGTCGGTACCTGCGAGATGGCGTCGGGATATTATCCCTCCAAAAATTTGGTGAAATTCCAATGCCTCGCCAAACCTGAAAACGATGAATTATTTTATTAGTCCCGACGCCATGTCTTCGGGACAATTATAAACTATAATAATACACCCAAAAAGCAGACCTAGGCATAACACTTAGAAAAATAATCGAACTATCCTTCTCCTCCCCTGCCGGTTATATACCAACACACCACCACTAATCCAACAACACCACCACTAATCCAACAACACCTTTACCGGAACCAAACACCACCACCTCCGACACCAACACTCGCACCACTGTGCATGCGCGTTTCCTTCTCCTCCCCTCTCTTCTTCTTCATCATCAGCCCATCTATTGTTTAATTCTTCTTCTTCTCAACCCCCTCTTCTTCTTCTTCTTCATTTTTTTTTAGGTAACATTTTTAATTTTGGTAATTTTGAATTTTGTTAATTTTGTTTAATTTTAGTGTTAATTTAAGTGTTTATTTTGTATTAATTTTGTTTTATTTTGTTTTGTTTTCTTTATTATTTTTTTAACCTAGTCAGCCGAGAGCGAGAGTTGAGAGCTGAGATAGCCGAGACATAGGTAATGTGGTCCCTTTTTATTTTAGTTTTTAAAACTTTTGGTATCCCAATGACATGTCGCCGTCAATAATTTGTGTTGTGAGACACAGCTGAGACCAACCGAGAGCCAAGACCGGCCGAGAGTCAATACCAGCTGAGAGCCGAGACTAGCTCGCCGATACTAGCTGAGAGCCGAGACCAGTATTTTTTTTTTTGGTTAAATCTGTAAATGATTTAATTCAGCATGTTAGTACATAATGTGTATATATGAATTTAACTTGGTATAGATGCGGTTAGGTATTATTTTGCGGTTAGGAATATAATGTTAGTAACTTAGTATAGATGCGGTTAGGTATTAATTTGCGGTTAGGATACCGAGACACTTAAAAAGGGTGCATTTGGTCGATGGGTTTTGAAAATAGTTATGATATTTGGGTTTGCTTATTACATTAGCTTAGCTAAGCATTATATTTGTGAAAACACATAAGTAGTTTACAGTTGGTGAATTGTAAAGTGAAAACACATAAGTAGTTGACAGTTATTTGATTTCGTTTTATGACCTTATTTGATTTCCCCTTATATTTCATAAGCTTCAATTTTCTGGCTTATTTGGAGAGTTGTGGGCTTATATAAGTATATTATGATATAATAAACTTATATAAGCTCACAAGTAGCCAAATAAGCCGGAAAACAAATAACCATTTAATTATAACCATTTATATATGTGTGTTTGATGAATTGTCTAAGTAATTTCATATATGCATCATTATGTTAGCTACGAATATTGACAATGCGAATATATTAGTATTATATGGTATTTGATTTTGTTAGACTCTTGTAAATGATTTTAGGATTTTAGTGATTAATTTTGGAAAGTACCCGTTCGAAGTTAATCATCCTATAAAAAACCCGTCAGAAATTAATTTATTAGAAATTAATTTCGCAAAGTACCATGTTTGGGACTGCTTTTTGAATGTTTTGTCTCATTTAGGATATGACTGCGTGTAACTGATTTACTATTTGAGATGATTTCACAGTGTTTCTCCTTTACTCCTATGAATATGTCTTAAATGCACATATTTGGGGAGTTGAGGGGAATTGCTGCCGAAATTTTCTCAAATAGTAAATCAGTTATGCGCATTCATATATGAGACGAATCATTCAAATAGTGGGTTAGGATTGCCTTCCATAGTTGCACTAAGTGAACAAAACAACTCGTAATAATTCTACGGTTATATGTGTTTGTGTCGAATCTTTTGAATGTGTTTAATTAAGTGCATATATTAACTGATTCCATCATAAAAATGCAGTTATGATACTTGATAAGAGTTGGACCCTTTTAGAGAGTCGTTGTTAAAAACAATTTTTTGATGGTCTTGCTGCATTCCTCGATCATTGCAAGCCGTTATTGAATAGTTATGGAAAAATAAAATGTCCATGTTGTCTTTGTCGTAATGTTGAGTGGGTAGATCTCAAAAATCTTAAACGCCACATAGGCAACAATGGGTGGGACCCAATGTATACACAATGGCGACTTCACGGTGAACCAGATCCTCCGCCATTGGTACATAACAAAACACAACGTGAGATGAGTGACATTGGTGCGTGCCTTAATGATATTTTTGATATTCCTCCGAATAATGAAAAAAATGAGCCAACTTCATTAAATATTGGCGAGACAAGTAACGAGCCGACTAAAGCAACGACACCTCCTGTATGTAACGAGTTTGAAGAGTTACTTGCCAGTTCCAACCAGGCTCTGTACGCGGGTTGTGACTTTATGACTACCTTGGATCTTATGGCAAAGTTTACTCATCTCAAGGTCAGCGGTAAATGTTGTGATACTTCATTTAATAATACCCTAAAATTTCTCCAGGAGGTATTTCCACCTAGGTTAGGTTACAATCTCCCACCGTCATACTATGCTATAAAAAGACATTTAAAAGGGTCGGGTTAGCGTACGAGTCGATACATGCTTGTGAAAATGTGCTTTTTATATCGGGGGATGATGCCAAAGATTTGGAGTATTGTCGGGTCTGTAAAACGAGTAGATGGAAAGACAATAACACAACGGGGAAAGAAAGTTCCTAAAAAGGTGTTGCGTTACTTTCCTATCATTCCTAGACTACAATGTTTGTACAAGTCTATTCACACCGCAAAACATATGACTTGGCATGCTACTGGAAAGTCTACGGAAAACGGTAAAATACAACACCCGGTTGATGGTAAAGCATGGCACAATTTTGACAACGGTAAATATTCAAATTTTGCTAACAAACCAAGAAACATTCAATTAGGGTTGGCTGCTAATGGTTTCAATCCGTTCAGCAACCATAGTCAGTCTTACAGCATGTGGTCGGTCATATTAATAACATACAGCTTGCCTCTGTGGCTATGCATGAAAGAGACTAATTTGATGCTGACGTTGTTGATTCCTGGCCCTAAATCACCAGCGAAGGACATTGATGTTTACTTAAAGCCTTTGATTGATGCCTTCAGAAATTATGGAAAAAACCAGGTGTCTTAACTATGGATGCTGTTACAGGCAAAGAATTCCACATGAGAGCGATGCTTTTATGGACCATCAATGATTTTCCTGCTCGTAGTAGTTTGTCTGGTTGGAGTGGGCAAGGTTACTACGCATGCCCTACATGCAAAGTAGACACTCCGGCTACGCGTTTGATAAGCAAAATAGCTTATTTTGGCCATAGAAGATTCTTTAAAAAAACCATAAATGGAGGAGGGACTATAAGACATTCAATGGTGAAACCGATGATAAAGATCCTCCTAAAAAAGATACTCCGGCTGATATCTTGACTCAACTTGCGATATTGCCCACACGTTTGCTAGGGAAACATCCAGATTATGAGGGTGGGAAGATAAAACGTAATCATACAACCAAACTGAACTGGACTAAACGGTCTATTTTCTACGAGCTTGAATATTGGTCTTCTCTTTCTCTACAACACAATTTAGATGTCATGCATATCAAAAAATTTTGTTGGAGAGTATCTTGAACACTATGTTAATGAATGACAAATCTAAAGACACCGCTAAGGCAAGATAAGACTTGCAAGCTTTGGGCATTCGACAGGAGTTGTGGCTCGAAAACAAACAAAACGGGAAGTGCTTGAAGCCTCATGCTAAGTACTCCCTCACACCCGATAAAAGAAAACTGATCTATCAATACATCAAAACAAACGGTTACTTCCTTATGGACTTTAGCAATACTTGGACGCACAGACTTATACACCATTAATCGAGCTTTGTTCATTCTTTAAGCAAATTTGCTCCCGAACTTTGATGGTGAATGACATGGTGAAAGCTAAAGACCAGCTGATCAATATTTTATGCAGTCTCGAGAAAATATATCCCCCTGCTTTTTTTGACATTATGATTCACATGGTTATGCATTTACCTGAAGAGGCTCTTGAAGACGGGCCTGTTTCATTCCGGTGGATGTATTCATTTGAAAGATACATGAAGAAGCTAAAAAACTATGTACGAAATAAAGCTAAGCCGGAAGGTTCAATAGCGGAGGGTTATGTTGCAGACGAAGCATTAACTTTTTGTTCTCGTTATTTTCGGGGTGAATTTGGGACGAAATTTAATCGTCCCACTGCATCTCAGGACTGTCCTCACCCAACAAGTGATTTCCAAGTGTTCTGATCACTATGTAAAAAGTCTGGTAAAGAGACAATTATTCGGTTAGGTCTCGAAGAAATGAAGAAAGTGATATGGTATGTATTTCACAACAGTCCGGAGATCGACACGTACATATATGAGTTCGAGAGGTACGTGTTTTTATTTTGAAATTTCTTTTTCCCAAGTTATCTTTTTGATTTATTCGAATATCATGAACATTTTCAGGGAATTTCCTGATAGCGACATGTCGAAAGAATTTGCCGACTGGTTTGGGACGAAGGTAAACTTATTGCATGTATTTCCCTGTATAAATAATGACTATTACTCATCTCTATCTATTCTTATCTTTTTTCATAGATCCGTAAGCTTTACATAGCCAATGACCCAAGTTGTACTCCTGACTTATTCGTTTTGGCTTGTGGACCATCACTGACCCGAAACTCAGTCAACTATTGTGTAGTCTACGGTGTGAAGTTTGTCGTACATAGCCGTTATATAAAATGTACAACTCAGAACAGCGGAATTTGTTCACCTAGTGAGAAGGAAGGAGAAATGTATTATGGTCAGCCAGAAGAAATTATGGAGTTTGCTTATACCGAGTTCAAAGTTGTGTTGTTACGAGTTAAGTGGTTTGACGTATCCAACAAAAACCATAGAGTCGAACGTTATAACACTAGAAACAACATGACACAAATTTGGGCATGTAGCACATCGTTTGAAGATCAACCTTACATTCTCGCAACACAAGCAAAACAAGTCATCTACCTTGAAGATCCTGCCAGACGACCACTCCATTGGAAGGTCGTCCAAGATGTGAATCAGAACATAACCTGGGATGTCATCGTGGTAGAAGACGATGATGATGTGATACATGGCACCAACTCATCTGATCTTGCACTGTCTGCTAATTTGAATGATTTGCAATTTCAAACCTTGAATATCGATGGTCATTCAACGTTAGTTGAGGCACCACCACCACCACCAATCATTCCTGTTGATGACGACGATGATGTTGTTGATGATGAAGACGATGATCTTATGATTTAGCAGCTTCTAACAATGAAGTCACAAACAATTCTGATGATGAAGTTGAAGTTTTGACTAATTATGTTTATGATAGTGATCGTGATTTAGCAGATTGATCTTAAATTATACCTTGTAAAATGACACTTATTTGAATGAAATTGTTATGGATTGTTTAATTGTGTATATTTATTTGAATGTGTATATGTATCTGAATGTGTGCATGCTTATGTTAATTTGTTCATGAATTTCTATATGTTATTCAACTTGTACTTTAACAGATGGCAGCAGTCGCACGCGGTCACGGTAGTGATGGTGCCGGTGACCCACCACCTCCCCCGCGCAGTCTTGCTAGCGGTTGCCGTGGTAAGAATTTCCGGATTATTTTAAAAGAAACTTAAACTTGATCATTTGTATTTGGTTATTTTTTTATTTTATGATGTGTTTTCACTCACTTCAATTTGTAGGAACTGGCCCCCGAAGGGGCAGGGGCAGGGGCAGGGGTAGGGCAAGTGGAGGGAGGGATGGCGGCGGCAGGACGGGTGTGCGTCGAGCCACCAAGAACGTACCCCTCAAGAATTCTGTGCGTGATTTCAGCCCGCAGCCTATTAAGTTTGACTACAATGATCAGGGGAGATTCATTCATGTCGGCGCCAATGCTAAGTGGTTCAGTAACTTTTGTGGTGAGCTGATTAGGGAATTCCCGCTGTGGTACGAGTCCTGGCACAAAATCGAAGAGGAAAAGAAGGCGCATGTCATACCTCGACTCTCGGTCAGTTATTTCATTTTACTTTTTATATTGTTTTGTTATTGTGTTTATATATTTTAATGTGTATATTTATTTAAATTTGTTTATTTATTTATCTATATATATTAGTTAACAAATATCAAAAAATTAGTCAACAATATACACACACACACACACATATATATATATATATATATATATATATATATATATATATATATATATATATATATATATATATATATATATAATATATATATATATATATATATATATATATATATATATATATATATATATATATATATATATATATATTAGCTAACATATTAAAAAAAACAAATATAAAAAATTAACAAAAATAGAAAGTTTGTTTATTTATTTAAATTTATTTTAGTTATATTTGCTTGCAGGAAATATTTGACCTGAACTCCCACATGCGTACAAAAAGGTGGAGGCCCATCGAAGACGGCATCAACGATTATCTCGCAACTCGCTACAGGGATAACAAACACGACATCAAGCGAGATCATTGGACTATACCAGGCGGGGCTGAGAAGGTGGATGAGATACGAAGGTAATTTCTTTTTTTATTTTTGTTAATTTTTTGATATTTGTCAATTTTTTTTTTTTTTTAATATGTTAGCAATTGATATACGTTAATTTTCTGCTTTTGTTATTATGTGTTAGGAACCCTCCTCCCAAATTGGAGCCGTCTGTATGGGAGGAGCATATTAAGCTCTACCTCAATGAGAAGCACGCCAAGAGGGCCAAAATCAACAAGGAAAACCGGAAGAAGAACAAGTGCACTAACCGCCATGGATCTCGGTCGTTGGCTGCATCTCGGCACGAATACATAAGACACATTATGATTATTTTACATATTGCTCATTATATGTATGGTATTTGATTTGTCATTTTTAATTTGTTTCACATTATATGCATGTGTAAATATATATGCAGTTTGAGAGGAGTCAGAACCGTCAGTACCCCTCCCTCATACAGAGCTTTCACGACCAGCGTTTCAAGAAAGGTGTATGGTTGTCGGACGAGGCTCGTGTTCAATACGTAAGTACCGTTTTGTTTTTATTTATTTTATTTTATTTTATTTGTTTTTTTACACGCACTTTAATGATTTATTGAAACGTAATGTAGTAACCCGAGTAATATATTAATTTTATCATTTTTTTCAACTATATAGGAAGAGATGTGCACACTGCGGGATCTGGGAGCTAACACGTCTAGTGGTAGAGCCTACACAGAGGAAGAGATACTCGCCAAGGTTTTAAAAAGCAAGTAGCGGGGTTTTATAGCTGGTAGGGGTAGGGTGTTAGCAGGTACTGGCAAGACAAGGTTACCTATGCCGCCTCTCGGTTCGTACAGTAGGCCAAGATTGACAAGATGTTTGTCGACAAAGATAAGAAGATCAAAGAATTTGAAGAAGAATCTAAGCAAACTAAGTAACAACTCGCTGCAATTATGAATGTCATGAAGGCCAACCCCGAGATGTGGACCCAGTTGATGAGCCAGTTACCTTCTCAAACCGAGGTAGGCTCGGGTAGTAGGATTGGCATGGGCAAGGCAGGCTCGAGGAATCGCAGTGGGAGTGGCGAGGCACGCTCCGGGAGTGGCGCCGACGAGGCAGGTGGCTCGGGCGCCGATATCGAGGATGATGGCAGTTAAGATGATAACGAGGGGCAGTGAGGTATATTTGTATGGGTTCTTTTGTAAACTTTAACATTTTCTCCATCCGTATGCTTGATCGTCATTCGTATTTTGTACACTTAAACACTTGATCCATCCGTATGCTATTAACTCGTCCGTATGTTATTATTGTAAACTGTAACATTTTGGCAACTTAAACATTGCGGATATAGCAGCTTTTGAGCTATTGGCAGCTTGATCTGTAGATTATAACGCCCGTTTTGTAGAATTTGAAACGTTTTAATGTATTTGAGGGTGTTTAGCGATTATATATAAGTGTTTTAGCCGTTATAAGTTGTTTTGGGATATTGGCATGTTGGTATTGTTGTTTATACAGGTTTAGATTGTGTAGATTTTTTCTGGAAAAAATTTGGAAACCTGCTGGTGTGCAGCCTGCATACAGTATAGTGCCGACGCTACGTCGTCGGCAAATTATGTTATAAGTTTGACTTTCATACGTTGACCGGTTTGACTTTTTTGTTTGACCTCTTATACCCTCGACGACATGGCGTCGGCATAGTACCACATTGACCATTTGACTCGTTGATTGTTTGACCCAATGGTTAATTAGTTTCGTTAATTAAAATTAGTTTACCGACGACATGGTGTCGGTACAACATTCGTCGAACCACAAGTTTGTTTGACTGAAAATGGCTGGGGGTCCCATCTGGGCGTCGGCAAATGACGTCGGCACAGTACATCCCGACGGGGCATTGCCGACTAACTCTGGCCGACTAAGTTTCATCGGCATTTACTATATGCTGACGTCATGACGTCGAGAAAGTAAAAAAAAAGTAGTCGGCAATAGTCCTGTTTGTACTAGTGACTTCGCCACTCCGATGTGGCACCTCGCCGAGCTCGCCATTGCACCACCCCACCCTCCTCATCTCTCGCCACTTCCAAACTACTCGTTTGCATGAAGAGCTAAAATACCTGCAAAAGTACGTTAGTGTGGGACCCAACAATTGACAAAAGTTCGTTGCATCCTTTTTTTTCACTAATCCCACTTTTTTTTACTGGTAGATCTATTGTGTGAAACAGTAGTGTTTTTGGTAGCTGTGTATTTTGTACTTTAGTTTTTACTAAAAATTAGGGTAGTAGTGTGATAAAAGGTGTTATTTTATAACATGATTTTGGGTTACTTTTAGTGGGCTTAGCATAACTAGACTCTCTAACTAGACCAAAGTGCTAACTACAAGTTAGTTTGGTTTCATTTGTTTAATCTGAATATTTTACAAGTTATTTTGATTTCATTTGTTTAATCCGAATATTCATTTTTTTAGTATCATTATTTTTAGTTGCGTCTAATTCTAATATGTTGTATTGTTATATTTAATGAAATGAATTTAGTTTATTTAATAAAATGAATAAAAAATAAAGTTATAAATGGTGGGCCCCAAATGAGTAAGTTGAGGTTAGTTGTTGGTGAGGGGGTTAGTTGTGAAGAGGATTTAAGGTGATGTGGCACTCGTGGGCCCCAAATGAAGAGTTTATTTAATAAAATGAATAAAAATTAAAGTTATAAATGGTGGGCCCCAAATGAGTAAGTTGAGGTTAGTTGTTGGTGAGGGGGGTTAGTTGTGAAGAGGATTTAAGGTGATGTGGCACTCGTGGGCCCCAAATGAAGAGCTTCAGCTAGCCATTGCACCTTGTGCTCTTAGTAACTAGTTGTAGATATGTGCACGTACGAAGTTTTAGGATAGATTTTTGTTGGATTTAGTTTTCTAGATTGTACATGAACATTACTAAAGAAAAACATGAAGTCTTTCTAATAATGAATTATTTTGAAATACAATATAACTTGTCAAGATATTAATGAAGTATAAAATTTTATAATTCATAATAAAATTCAAGTAGTAACAAAAAAAGAAGATGTTCGTAGCTCACATCAAGAGCTCATGAAGTTCTTTGTTTCTTTGTAACTTTATTGTGTTCATCTTGTTTATTATTTTGAATCTTAACGGATTTTGATGATACATCTACTTCTTCATGATAATTGTCTTTGAACCAAGTTGTTGTTGGAATATCATCGTTAATATAAATCTTTGATACCCTTTTTATTGTTGTAAATCGTTGCATACCTGTAAAATTAAAGGGGCGTATGGTTTGTTGCTAGGAATTACAATGGGTGTCGGATTTGGTATGGGGTAATGTGACAATATATATATAAAAGTGTATGATTATGATTGTCTATATTTGGATGACAAAATATGGTATGAAAAAATATATATATATTTGAATTTTGTAGTGGAAAAGAGAGGGGCCCACGAAATGAATTTCATAGATACCAAATTGGTGGGTAATGAGTCTATGGCTATAATATATGTAACACCCCCAAAATGGTGGCAACGAAAGATTGTGTCACTGAGGTGCTACTTCATAATACAAAGTATAAGTTATAGAAAATGACTTCTAAATGAGACGTTTTAAAAAGTTACCATTCGATTAATAAATTCAGAGTTACAAACATGAGGTCCCGAAGTACAAGATTACATAAACGTTTTTCAGTGTACTATCGAATGGTAAATACGAATGTATTATTGTCTTTAAAACATGTCATGCGACTCTTTGCTTCAAACTCTAGCTATCGCCTTATGAACCTCAGATAAACATGCTAAAGTGTCAACACAAAGGTTGGTGAGTTCATAGGTTTGTTTAACATGTAAAGAATGTTCCCACAACAAAGGCATTGTAAATCCATTCAGTTTCAAGTTCCACCCATACAAAACTTGCAACCTATGTGTTCACAACCCACTGCTAAAATATAGTATGATTAAGACATATGTAATGTGTAAATGATATATATACATATACGAGCACTTAAATAAAATCACAATATTTACGATAACTTGATAACACACCACAAATTGCACATACTGGGAAACAACTTCCCGCACACAATAATTACGTAGTAATAGTCATGCATTAGAGCATATATTGGTACGCACATGTTGACCAAATACGATAATAATGCATCATGTTGATTAAAATAGCACATATTATATAGTTTTCTAGTATTTGTGATCGTTATGAAAATTGTAGCGTATATCTCCCCCAAAGAGTTTGTAAAACGAGTGTTAAAAGAATAAGAGTGGGGCTATGACTCACAGTAATATGTAAGAGCTTAGAGTACTTGTGAATGTAAAAGCAAGTAGTTGAGCATGTATCTTCCCCAAAGAGTTTATAAAGTAATTAAACGAGTAAAAGTGAGGCTATGACTCACCGAGAGTTAAGGATGTTTAAAGGTATAACGAATTCGATAGATAAGTCGGGAAGTCTCTATGTACAACCTAGAAATATGATATCGTGTCTTAGGTTTTGAAATAACGACGCGAAAGTATAAACGAGTCTATATATGTTTGTTATATTGATCATGATGCTTTTATATGGTAAATTGTGTATGTCATTTTATAGAAATGGTTTATGAAACATTTTATAGTTTATATATCTCGTACTACCGTTCGGGCCATCATAATCCAGAGGTCATGTAGTAAACGTTCGAAGAGCTAGGACACTTTAAGTCGTCAATACAGCAACTCGTCGATCCGCTTACCCAAATGAAACCCCTCACAGGAAGCTCCTTAGTTTTGTAGTGCTCGACATGGAAAAACATATGTTTTGCTTGTTGTTTATGTGACATATAGATTAAGTGGTTACATGGTTTGAAAAATAAGTTTGGTCATATTCCGTAATAAGTTTTGGTTGATTAACAAGTTATGAGTATAGTTTCATATGTGAAAACTTATAAGTTAGGATTATTGTTTCACATGTGAAAAACTAGTTTTCACATGTGAAAAACACTATTCCGAAGGTTAAATAAACTTAGGGAAGTTTATTTTGAATGAATATTTTTATTTTTATAAGGTTTATCATGTTTTGTAAGTAATTAGTTCTGAAAATAACATGGTTCTTAATTACTTGTCTAGTGAAAACCAAATTTTTGACGCCAAAAACTGTCCTTACCACTTAAGGCAGAAAATTGCCCTTGTTTGGTATTTTCAAGCCTAGTTCTCTTTTGGTAGGCGTAAAACATCAT
>JARVZY010010051.1:0-20258 GCA_030686995.1 Artemisia argyi | reverse complement strand
GTAAGCGTGTCTCGAATCGTTCATGTTTACTAAGGTCATGTTTACTAAAAGTGGATCAATTCAAAAAGTGCAAACTCCTCTCGCATGTGCAAATTTCTTAAAAAAATCCATGAGCACATGTGAAGGGGGAGTCCTTCAAATAAAATGCAAAACTCTCGAAGTGTTAAAAAAGTATGTTTTATTATCATAAACACTTTGAGAGATTTTCACAAATGGTTTAATGGCAACAATAGGATAGTCATGAAGTTATAAGGTGACTAAGGTTAGGAAAAACTGTCCTATGATCCGCCAGACCCGGAGGGATCTACCCAAGGACAAATCCAATAGATTAGAATTAGAAGTCCTTAGGTATGATTGGAAAAAAGGAGAAAATGAGAAAGGAGAAAGAAGGGGTTGAAGAATTAAAAAGAAAAGTTATGAAAAAGGGTGAAAAGAAATAGCCCTCCAAATGTTCAACCTTAGGGCAGAAACCGGGTTCAATTCATATGCTACTGGTTGTTACTAAGGTGACACCGGTATTGAAGACAAGACGTCATGGACCCAGTGACGCATTGCACTAAACCTTCTAGCCACTCAGGTATCTCTTAAAAGATATTTGTTTCATTCTCACGGGGAACCGGTGTAAACTATCAACGTATCTCTTAGAGATGGTTGATATTGAAGCAGGAGACCCATCCCTAGTCTCCGCATAGGAAAACCAAATTATGCACTTATCGAGTCTAGAGCCATGAGATACATTAAAAGATCTCTTAGGATACACTTTCCTATGAATACACTTGTGTTCGCCAAAAAGGACACAAGTTGTAAGAGTCTTTATGAGATCTACGGATCTTGCCTTATCTATCATGATGGTTACTATGTCTCAAACGGTCTACAGTTGTGGGGTGATCTCCAGCAACTCACCTGAATCATTGATGTACTTCGGTGGATCTAGTAAGCCCTCTCGGGGGTATCTGGTTCAGGAACGGCCTTGGCAAGGGTTAGAGAGAGTTTTCACACTATGCTGTTAACGATCTCTAATTCCGAACCTGTAAGTACCGGATGCTTTATTGCTAACTGTTTTATGCAGGTACTGATGAATGTTCCTTGGAGAAAGACCGTTACCATCACTCAAAGATCCACATGCTCATACCTTGCAAAGCTCTCTTCAAAGATCAAAGCAAAACAAAGTTTAGAACGTTTCTAAGTCAAAGTCAAAGAATCTACAAACTAAAGAAACAAATATTAAAGCCAAAGAAAAGAGAACTTCACAAAGAATTCAATGCCAAACAAAGTATGAGCATGTTGGAAAAGACGTAAAGACAATAGAGTAAAGACGTTGATCAAAGGCAAGAACAACCAAACGACATTTATCAAAGATCACAAAGCATGATTGGAACAAAGAATCTAGCAAAGCTATTACACAAAGACTCAAAGTTCAAAAAGAACAAGCTTCAAAGATCAAAGATCAAGGTCACAAAAGAGAGATCTCAATGATCACCCTTAGGGGGAGATTGTTAGCATTAGAAGTGTTGATCATTTATGTAATCAAATGGAGATCTCAATGATAGTCCCTTAGGGGGAGATTGTTAGCATTAAAAGTGACGATCATTATTGAGTCGACAAGTATTGTAATAGTTAAGTATATTGGGCTATGGACTTGGTACTTATTAAGTATATCATGTAAGCCTTATTAGCACATGTAAACCAAATCCAAGCCCAAGCCCATAGAAAGCCTATGTATGGAACTATAAAAGGCACCTTACCTCTCATTTGTAAGGTGTGCTTGTGTGTGTATTGTGTGTGTTTCTCTAATAATATTCTCTCTTCTTTCTTTCTCTACTCTCTCTACTTTTTATCTCTAACATACATATATATACATATCAAGTCACCATCTTTCATCTCTACTTCATCTTTGCTTCTATATTGGTGTGATAAAGTTGTGATATTTAAGGTCCTACAAGACGCCTATTTGTGATGATAGTGCCATATTGATTTTATTGATTAGGTGACTGATCGTTCTTTTGGAAATTAAGTTGGTTTAATTTCTCGATTGGCTAAGGTGAGTACAATGCTTTTCTAAAACCGAGTACAAAGACAAAATGGGCTTTTGGAAGGGGAAGCTTGGGTTTCTTGTTAACCATATTTTCTTCAAATTTATTTATTGTTGATTGATGTGTTTAAATTTTATATTAATTTCGTGGTAGTTGATTTTGCCTTATATTCATGATTGATTATATAGATGCATACATGTTCATGACCCATAGGTTTGCATAGACTTACCTACATGAACCACTATCGGGGGAGTGATGTGTGACTAGAGATGAGTCACATACATGTAGCATCACTCTTGTAGTTAGCTTGTTTCACTTGCTTTCTACATTTATAGATGTATCGAGAGGTAGCGAGATTAAATCTTAACGGAATCTTATGTAGCCGGGTAGCTCCCATGGTTGCTAATTTACCGAGAGGATTTATGATCGTGAAGTTTTGGTGTATAGATGGAATCAAGGGATCGGGTCCTTTGGGTGAACTGGATAGTGGCCTTTGCATTATAATCATTGTTGCATTGAATTGTTGTGGTGACAATTGCCGTTATACTTGTTTATAATTGTTGGTTTAAATTATTATGGTTAACTCATTTAAATGTTACCGTTGGGGGTTTCTTTATTTAATAACTCGTTGTAACTCACTTAGCTTTAATTAGCTAACACTTGTTCTTGCAAAATCGTCTTTGTATTCGTGCAGGATAAATAGGAACCTTCTTGCGGGATTCTTAGGGAGTAAGGTTGGGTAGTTTTGAGCGATCCACTTGGCACCCGGAATTTAGCCTACTATTTTTAATGTTTACAATATTGAACTTGGTTTTATAGATTGTTATGTAACACCCGTTTGGGTTGGATTGGTCATGTTTTGTTAGCTTAGTAAAATATGCAAACTATGGTTTTAGACTTCCGTTATTTAATTTTTATAACATTGACTATGTAATAAAATTTTTAGAAATGGCTATTTTTCCGGAATTGGGGTGTTACAACTATGGAACTTGTTGTACATCAAGATAAAATCAAGTTAACTAACAAATAATGCAAGTGCACTAAACAAAGACTCTTACCACTTTGTATCTTCTTGATACTTTGTGTTCTTCTCTTGACTATTAGAGGAATGATGGTCATCACTTGGTTAGATGAAAGGATCACTCTTTAAAACATAATAAACTAATTAAATGATCAAAGAAGAATTTATGTGATAAGGGATTTTATCACAGAAAGTTTTGTATGTGAAGGATGTCTAAAATCTGTTAAATGGACCGGTATTTAGGTATTTATAGGCAGGGAAAAATTTGCCCGTTAGAGGTACACGGTACCACTAAACATCACACGGTATCACTAAATTTAATGGTACCGTGGTACCGTGCCAGACAAAAACGCTCCTCTTTTTGTTTTTGGTGGTAAAGGTTTATTTGCGGAAGTTTGGAGATGATTTGGGGGAAAATAGCTGTTATGATTTTTAAACTTATTTTTCCAATTAAAACATTTCTTTATAATTCAAAAATAATTTGTAAAATGTATTTGTGAAAAGAATATTTTGTCACATTAAAAATGTGAGGTTTGAAATACAAATTCACTTCTTTGATCATTTGTCAAGTTGTAAATTTGTTTGTTCTTACCTAGAGTGATTTACGTAGAAACGGTATATTTCGATTAAAAAACTTGTTTACGTTAATTTTTACGTAAAGTGTTTTCGCATTTTGTTATCATCAAAATGTATGGATAGCGAAAGATAGAACTAACGTTTTTAGACATTATTTGCATCAACACTCACCTTTTGTGGCTTTTGAAACTTTTATACTTATATACATTTATTAGACATGATAAGCCAATATAAGCCGAAAATTTTCAAAATAAGCCACAAAAAAATGAGCTTATATAAATCTATTAGACATGATAAGCCAATAAGCCAAAAAAAATTCAAAATAAGCCACAAAAAATAAGTTTATATAATATAAGCCGAAAATCAAATAAGCCGTAAACGAGCTACATAAGCTTAAACAAAGCCAAATCAAACAAATAACAAATACAAAGTAATCTACAAAAACATTGAGGGGTCATGTGAGATTTTTATTAGTAAGAGGGAGTAAAATGTAAAATAAGCCCGAAACTGAGATTCGGAGTATAAAATCGTATTTCTTCCTTTACGACTCGTTGCTATTCATAAAATCCTCCCGAACTTTTCTTAACTGTCACCATATATTCCGCCGTTACTCCACCATTTTCACCATCATGTAAAAAAACTCATCTATATCGAATCCTTGAGTATTTAAATCTCAATCCATCACTACATGCAGGTAGGAATATGATTATGTGATATATTATGAGTTTTGACAGAGAGAGAGAGTGAAGATGGAGAAGGCTAGTACTATGGATTATATCAACAAAATGTTTCCTACAGGTTCGTTTCTCTCTTTATTTCACCTTGCTGTGTGATTTCTTGTAACGTAATGTAGATACGTTGTTGCATGAGGGCATCCACAATGGGAGGATCGATTATAGGTTTAAAACTTACAAAAAGCTTCTTTTTTTTTTTGTTTTTTTCACGTTTACGTGGCATGAAGATTTCTAAGATCCTATACTTGTTCATATTATGCATGTGTTTCTGTGAATTTTTCAAGGTTTATATATAGTGAAAACTGTGGAAAATATGGTCAATTAATTGGTTTGAATGACAATTAATGGGTGTTTATAGCAAGATTAATTTGTGATCATATGTAACGACCAATTTAATTCTATGTTGATGAGCCATTAGTAGGATTAAGTGTGTAATTAATCCGACTGTTTTTCCCTTCTCATCACTTTTAAATGAGAGCTTCTCTCATTTGTCTAAATACACCGAAAAAATACACAACTCATCACTCCTCTCCTTTTGTGTTACCATTCATATTTCTTGTGTCTCCGGTTCGTAATAGAGGGAAAGCACGCACGGTTTTGGTTAGTCTTGATAACCCGTTTGTGCTAACGGAGTTATCCGTTGTTGTATCCTGTGAGATAGACGTTCACGATTCTCAAGCACTGTGAGAGGATGAATCACTGTGAGCTTCACAGGCCTCAACATTTTCCTTGTGTTTTTTGTGTCTCAACAATCAAAAGAATAATGGTATCGTTTTCTACACTTCACTTTCTTGTTATGATTAACGTATTCTTTGTTTGTCTCTAGTAGTGATATACACGTAATATATAACAAAAACAAGTTATAATATAAAAAGGCTTATAAGATGATGATTTCACAAAGTTATAAAGTTGTAGAAAGCTAGCTTCACTATTGTGGATGTTGTAATGCGTGAGTTATATTGTTAATAACTGAATTTGACTTGTTTGTTGGTGTATGTGTTTAGAGGACATATCATAATGATCAGATACTAAGTCTAGACAAGTTATTGCATGATTGAAGGATGTAATGGAAAATTTTTATGTTTTAAATTACTTATGGTTAGACCATTATGAGATGCCGTGTTATAACAAAATGCAAACTTGTTGATGCTTGATTGAAGGACAAGATGCAGATAATTTGTTGTTTTATACTTGTGTTACATTGTTAATGAATGGATTGTTACTTTGTGTGTGTGTCTTCATGTATATCGAGAACATGAGATATTTTTCCACACATTGAAGACAAATGGACAAGTCACTACAACACAAGAGGGCTAACGCAACAGCCATTGCAATATGTCATCTCATATATGATTAATTTGGATAGGCCATTGCAAATCCGTTGCAAAAATTCCAAATTTTGCAATGAATCTTCAACGGATATTGAACAAATTTTTATTTTATATTTAGTTTAATATTGCGTGAGAAATCCATTGCAAATTTCTGAAAATTTTTCATGCAATGTAATACTAAAGTAATTTCTTTTTATATTAAAATTTGTAGGGAATTGGATGCAAATTTCTATAATTTTGCATCGGATTTGCAACGAATCTGCAAAGGAGATCAAATGTAATTTCTTTTATGTTTTGTTTTTATTTTCCATTGCAAGTCCGTTGGAAATTTCCAATAGTTTGCAACGGATTTGAAACGGAATATAAAAGTTACTTATTTAATACTTTTACAACAGATTTGCAACGATATTTAAAATAAATTTGTTTATAGTTCTTTTAACATTTAGTTGCAAATCGTTGCAGATTTAAAAATTTTGCAGCGGATTTGCAACGGTAATCAGCAATAATTTCTCTTATAGTTATATTTACGTATTCCAATGCAAACCCGCTTCAAGTTCCAAATTTTTGCAACGGAATTGCAATGGTATAATTATAAAACAGAGACATAGTATAAAGAAATTAATATGATTTTTTCAACCCATTTGCTACCGGTTTTTATTCAGTTGCTAAGCAGTTGCTAATCCGTAGCAAATATGCAACTGAAATTTTTCGTTGCAACTTTCCGTTGCATTAGCCTGTTTGTGTAGTAGTGAGTTATCGTGTACTCGAAGGACATAATGCACACAAATTCATCGTATCATGCTTAAATTACATTGTTAATGACTGAATTTTACTCGTTTATTTGGATACTTGAATGCCTTGCTAAGTTGGGAGGTATAGTAAAGCACATACTTGGTAAGCACCTTAAATTTTCTGTTTAGTGTGTTCTTCTGTTACTTCTTTGATGAGTGGCTCTAAGTTTTTAGTGTCATCTTCTAATTGTTATCATGTTTATATATGGTCTGTATTATTTTTTCTTCTAATCAAGTTATCTGTACAGAAGCATCTTTATCAGGCGTTGAGCCGCTGATGCAGAAGATACATAGTGAGATCCGTGTCGTGGATGCTGAAATTCTGGCAGCTGTCCGTCAACAGGTTAATTGACATCTCTTGTTGCTCCTCCTTTTTAATATCAACATAAATTACAGTTTGAATGTAAGATAGTTACACCCTCAAGTGTCAATTTATTATTTTTTTTTACATTGATCATCATTTTATGCAATTATGTTTAACTTATCGTTACCATTCTCGTAGTTATGTGTCCGGGAACCTAAGTAATGTGATTGCTGATTTATTTCATATCCAGAGTAATTCAGGAACCAAAGCAAAGCAGGATCTTGCCGCAGCTACACGTGCTGTGGAGGTTCGTCAGCATTTGTTGGAAATTAAAAATTTGTGTTTATTGCCACTGTCAAGTTTCAATGACATTGTTTCCATGAGTTATGCACTCAGTTTTTTGTGTTACTTTGGTTTCTGTTGTAGGAACTCATGTATAAGGTCAGAGAAATTAAGACCAAAGCCGAGCAAAGTGAAACAATGGTTCAAGAAATATGTCGTGACATCAAGAAGCTAGATTCTGCAAAGAAGCACATAACAACCACCATCACGGCTCTTCACCGTTTAACTATGCTAGGTTGGATTCTCATTATGAAGACTATAAATTCATAGATTTAGTTGACAAGTAAAACACTGAGACATGGGCACATGGCTTCAAAACAATATTATAAATGTCGACATTCTAACACTCATACTTAAGTAGCCTACATTATTGTGACAGTCTCCGCCATTGAGCAACTTCAAGTTATGGCTTCAAAACGACAATATAAAGAGGCTGCTGCACAACTGGAGGTATGTAAGCTGGTCATGAGTCGGTTCCCGTTGAAAAAAATACATAAATTTTGGAAGGATTTAAAGTTTTCCACTAGTCCCTGTGGTATATTGTTGACCACTAAATAACAGTACTCATATCTATGGTATATTGTTGACCACTAAATAACAGTACTCATATCTATGTTATGGAGGTTTACAAGAAATAAATCATATGGTTAGCATTGCTATTTTATTGATAACTTCCGCAAATGCTCTCTAATGGGATAAATACTTAAAGTTTTGCTCAAGTACCGCCATAAACTGTAATCAAGTAGTATGTTGTTTAAACTTTGTGGAGCTATCAATGTTAATATAGTGTCAAAATGCTATAAATTGAGCTCTTTAAAGTTATCCAAAGTCACAACTGTCAAGTGGATACAGACATTCTTCACCGTTTGGAATGACATGCACTGTATATCATTACAAATACTGTTTTGATGGACAAGCTTTTTTGATGGACAAGCTTTTAATTACTCATGTTCATACTGTTTCTAAATGCATAGCTTTGAAGTGGTTGGAAAAAAGTAATTGTTTCTAAAACAGTATGAATAATGATGTAACATAAATACAATTTTGATGGACAAGCTTTTGATTACTCATGTTCAAAGTTTGAAATTGCTATCTTCCTCCTGTTGTAGAAAACATTCCCGTGAGGCCGTAAGAAAGTGGTTATAGTGTCTTATTCATAGGATTTTATGTGTTTTAGGCTGTCAACCAGTTATGCAGTCACTTTGACGCCTACAGAGATATTCCGAAGATCTCCGAGCTAAGAGACAAGTTCAAGAACATCAAACAAGTTCTCAAGTCTCACGTGTTCTCTGATTTCTCCAGGTCTGTGACTTAAAATATTTGTGTATGTTACTAGTATCCAGATACATATTATTCTGTATGTGTTCATTTGTTGTTGCCTCCCCCTCATGCCTCTGATCATGCTGGCTATTCCTTGTTAATAGTTGTTAAGAGTGTTTTTGGAAACCAAACATCTGGACATTCTGACCATAAAAATCTGTTAGTTTTGGCCATTACCATAAATCTCCCTTTGCAATTTCATTACCTAAGCTTTAGTCAATCACCATCCGCATTTTAGTTTTTACATCATTATTCATACTGTTTTAGAAACAAATACTTTTTTCCAACCACTTCAAAGCTATGCATTTCATGGTAAGTTGCTTCTATAAACTTATATGTACCATGGAAAGTTTAATATTCCTCATATCTTTTATCCCAGCTTGGGTACAGGAAAAGAGGCAGGGGAAAGTAATTTGCTGCAGCAATTATCGGATGCTTGCTTGGTTGTTGATGCACTGGAGCCATCAGTGAGGGAAGAACTGGTGAATAACTTCTGCAACAGAGAGCTTATTTCTTATGAACAGATTTTCGAAGGAGCGGGTTTGTTCTTATAACTATTCCCTAGTGGTACTTCAACCTCAATTTATTGCATTTAATCAGAGCTAGCGAAGTTAGATAAAACTGAGCGGAGATATGCTTGGGTCAAACGCCGATTACGAACAAATGAGGACATATGGAAAACTTTTCCTGCTTCATGGCATGTCGATTAACTTTTGTGTATTCAATTCTGCAAATTGACAAGGTTTGTTATGTTCTCAGAGCATAACTGTTTTCTACTAGTTAAATTCGTCCACCATTGCTCATGTAATTTCTTCTATATAAGATGATGTACCAGACTTTTTGAGCTCATTGACAAGTTTTATTGATTTTAGGAAACAACTTAAGGAGATCCTTGAAAACTTGAAAGAGAAGCCAGATGTTGGCACACTACTACTGGTAAATGCAGAAGTCATTTCACCTGTTTGTGTTTGATCAGTCCAGTTTCTTATTTCTTATCAAGGCATCTGATCCTGAAACATATGTGCAGGCCTTGCAACGGACGATAGAATTTGAGGAAGAGTTAGCCGAGAAATTTGGTGGTAGTGGTAGTACTAAAAGCATTACAAGCGACATTGAGGATGTAGATAAAGGGGGAAACAGTAATCAGATTGTGATGGATATTAAAAAGAAGTATGAGAGAAAACTTGCTGCGCATCAAGGAAAACAGGATAATGTATGTGACACTAACTGCTTTGTATTATTACACTTTGTAGTGCCATTTTCAATTTTGCAGCTTCTGTTTCTGATTCAAGACACATTTTACATCTCTGATGTCAGGATAAAGATGTTAATAAAGATATGGCTGTACCTGGAGCAGGGGTACGTTTTTGACTTTTTAAAGTGGTTTTCTTATGATTGAATGTGAATTCCAACTTACAGAAAAGAAAAAGAGTTACCTAGTTCTATACACAGTTTCTCTTATCAATTAAGTATTGGACAATCAAATGCTTTCTTACATGAGATTAGGCAATAGGCACATGATGTGGAGTTAGAATAAGATATTTAGAATATGAATAACTTGATAAACTTGTAAGATCTTTCCTAATGGTGATGCACCGCTTCATTATTATGCTCACGGTTATTTTAGGTATCGATTTATCTCCCGGCCAAGTTTATGTTAAGTAGCTCGTCTTGGTAGTACTGGTATCTACTGTATCTGATGAAATATACAGTTTTTCGAGTAAAAACTTGAGGCTTTGAAGAGTAAACTATGATATATATGGCGCCACATTATGGAAACAATTGTAGTTTCTAGGTTGTGTGTATCGATGGGGGCTGACATATATTTCTCATTCCTTCACCTTTATAAAGTATTCTATTAGTTTCTTGAAGAGTTGATGTCATTTAAGAATAGTCATATGTCCTTCACTCCTCCTTCCCACCACTCATTATGGTCCTTTTATCAGTATATCAGGAAAAGTTGCCGTCTGTCTACCATGAGAACATAAGATCTGTTCTGTGTCAAAAGTTTGGCATAGTTCCAACGTGTTAAGTTATTAGTATAGTCTTCGTCTATGTCTTGTTTCTTGTTTTATACTTAAATGTGTTAATAAGTCCTACTGTTTCCCATGCTTACTACAGTTCAATTTCCGTGGCATTATATCATCTTGCTTTGAACCACACTTGATTGTATACGTGGAACTAGAAGAAAGAACGCTAATGGAGCATTTGGAGAAGCTTGTTCAGGTATTTCCAGTCTCTTTTCAGTTGGGATCCTTTGGTCTTTTGATTTTACTTTCTGACATTTTTGCAATAATTACAGGAAGAGAGGTGGGACATGGATGATGGAAGTCAGACTAATATTCTATCCAGTAGCATGCAGGTAAAGAAAAAGTCGCATGCTAAAGAAAAAGTATTAGACATGCTGATAAGCAAAAATAATTTCCCGGGGGCTGTATTATTTTCTAAGAGTATTGTATAATTAGATAATTCTATCTTTTTCTATCAGTTTTCAACTGAATTCCGGTTATGCTTTTTTATTATTTTTCACTGTATGAAGAAACATAACTTTCCCGCCTCTTACACTGACATAGTGAGATTAACTAAACAAATTATTCTATGTCATTGCATTCAACTAACGGATAAAAAACTGTTTCTCAAGTTAATTAAGTATTCAGCCAAACTAGAAATCTGCTTGTTATTATGTATTTCTGCTGAATTGCTAATGTTTTAATAATCTCTTGCTCAAGGTCTTTCTAATTATCAGAAGGAGCTTGAAAAGATGTTGTGCTTTGACAAAGAACCAGACACTCCTAAACTTATTCAAGGTATGTGTTGATTTATTATTTAATTTTAATGTCATTGTCAAATAATGTCTTCTACGGCATTTCTGTGAGCTGCTATTAACGCGACTATAACTTACAAAAACTTTATTAATGGCAAAGTTGACGAGTTATATACATTATATGCCTCATATATCTCCTCCAATTTTTCACAACTAGTCCATGGGGTTTGAACCCACCGCCACACAAGAGTATAACCAAATTTAGAGAATACTAATACGGCAGTTGTTGGTGATTTTGCATTACCAATATGATTTAAGTGTAATGGATTAACTTAGTTGACCAATGTGTAATCATGATAAATGTTCTACAAGTCGGGGTTGTGCGGAGTGCACATTTGTATGACGTTATTATGATTATCATTCGTGGGCGAAACCCCGAATCACGGGGGTCCGGGGCAGCGCCCCCGGTAGCAGGGTCAAGGGGCGACCGCCCCTGGTAGGGTCCAAGGGGCAGCGCCCTGGCAGCTGGAAAAAATTTTGGTAGCGGGGTTCCAGCAGAGTCCAAGGGGCGGCAACCCCTGGCAGGGTCCAAGGGGCGACGCCCCTGGCTGGTTGTTAAATAACACACTTAAAATAAAATTCCCGGTATTTTGGACCTCAATTTTGTCCTTTGATTCAGTTTTTGGTCATATATCCATTCTGTTTCTGTGGTTCATTTTTTCCATAACAGCAAAACATATTCTCGTTTCTAAATCTGAGTTTTATCCGATTTGTGATTTCGATAGAACCATCGAAATACTTCGATCTGAAAGTGTTTACACGACTCTCAGATTACTGTGATCCTAATAATTCTAACAGAAGTTACACGAGGAACAAAGATAAACTATACTTTAGATGAGTACATCCTCTATGCATCTCTTGACATAGAAGAAGATTGAGTTAAAGAATAGAATTTAGTGATAATAGTTAAAAAAATATATCCAACTTACCACCTTTTACTTTTGTATAGGCTCAAATTATAATGTTGAGTAAATTTCGGAAAGTGCAGAAACATACCCTTTGGCCGAAGGGAAAGAATACAAGAGTATTATAGTCTTTTTCAGTTTAGCCAAGGACAAAATTTGTAACCAAAGTTCCCCACATGGGCAGTCGGTGCGTGCACTCTTGAAAAAATGGGGATTTTGCAATTTTGTCGAGCCCACGTGGATGATTTTTGCAATTTACTCTTTAAATTCCTATTATATTGATCATAGTGTCTAATTATTCCTATTGTAGCATATGTATGATGTGGCATCAGTTAATCTGTTAAGTGTGTCAGATTCTTAGTTTTACCCTCCTCATTAAAAATAAATAAATAAAATAAATAAATAAATAAATGAAACCAACCAATACCCATATACCTCCTCCACCTTTAACACCCATATCCCTCCTCCACCAGCACCAATCTTCATATTTTATACACAAATACATATCAATGATGTAATGTAACACCCCTATAAGTATTCACTTTCCCCCGCCCTCCATAAAATTTAGAGAAAAAAAGTAACTCTAATCCTTACCCTAAACCTAATGGGTACGGCCCATAGGGCCGGCCTAACTACATTAGTTCCAAAATGTTCCCAGAAGCTAAGGATGGGTAATCATCATAAAGCTTGAATCTTAACTTTGAATGTTGAAAGCCACCATCTTCTTTTGTTTGGTCTTCATTTGCTTTTCTCTTCTTTTGTCTCTTTTGTTTGCACGGAGGGATTTGTATTCTGCTTGACGCCTTCCTTTTTTTGTGGACGTTTTTTTGTAAGGCCAAGGCTTATGTTTTTCCCTATAGATAGGAGCGTCAATTTGGCGATCAACATGATCTCCTGTAGATTTAAGAGTATTGTTGACAAAGCAGATGTAGACGACGACTTTAGTTGTTTGATAGCTACATTAACATTCTTGTTGCTTGTTATAATGGCTAGGGGTTTTATGTGGGCTAGGGTTATGAGTTGGATTTTTTTTAAGTAACAATAAATCGAAAGTAAATAAATAAACTGGATCCTTCCGAATCATCGACAAGTATCCAATGACCGGAGGATAACAATTTCTGATGGGTTGTACCTAAAGCTCTCATACCATATAAAACCTAAAATGATACTCCATTGTTTTTAATTGTATTGTACCTGTATATGAATACATAAGTAAACACCTTTATTCATAATAATGAACTACCTTTGATAATAAACAACTTTAATGCTAACCCTACTAAACCTAATGGGTACAACCAATAGGGCCAACCCAACTATATTAGGTCTAATAATCTCTAAAAATAATCAATCACCGTTACGCGACATTTTGATGTCCCACAGTTGCATGTTAGCGTCTTCACGATGCCATTCGGGTCTACAACACTATTAAGGGTATACTTTTTAATCATAAGTAAGTCAGTCTTGATTCAAACAAACAAATAACAAATACCTCTTGTTAGCAACAATCAAAATCTTAAAACCTTTCCTAATAAGTATCAACATTAAAAGAACAAAGATTCATTTGCTTTAGCGGATATTTGGTCAGCTACAACCAAAACTACGCAGACAAGTTTTAGATTATGGTGTGAGCTTACAACTCACTGAACAAATAGGTTTGGGTCACACATGTGGTTAATAAATCAAACACCCCTAAATTTTTAAAACTCAAATTTTAAAATTATGACTCGTTAGCCGCTGAAAACTTCACCGGAACATGGTTCTAGTTGTGAAAATTAGGAGTGTTTGATTTATTAACTAAAGTTGTGACCCAAAGCCATTTGTTTAGTGCGTTATAAGCTCACACCATGATCTAAAACTTTCCTCGATAGTTCTGGTTAGAGCCGACAACATACCCCAAAGCACGGAAATCTTCTTTGAATGATGTTGATATTTGTTGGGTAATGTTTTATAAAATGGGGTTGGTGCTAACGAGAGAAATTTGTTGTTTGTTTGAATAGTGTTGTAGACGAGCATTCAACGTCTTCATGATACCATTCGCGTCTACAACACTATTAAGGGTATACCTGTATTCAGTTCATGATTCAAACAAACAAACCACAAATTTCTCTCATTAGGAGCAGTCTAGATCTCACAATTATCAACATTGAAAGAACGAAGATTCACATGCTTTGGGGGTATGTTGTAAGCTGCAACCAAGGCTATGAAGGAAGTTTTAGATCATGGTGTGAGCTAACAACGCATTGAATAAATAGGTTTGGGAAACCTATTTGTTTAGTGCGTTGTAAGCTCACACCGTGATCTAAAACTTTCTCGGATAGTTGTAGCTGACAACATACCAAAAGCATGGGAATCTTCTTTCAATGTTGATATTTATTAGGAAAGGTTTTAAGATTTGGGTTGCTACTAATGAGAGAAATTTGTTGTTTTTTTGTTTGAATAAGGAATCGACTTATGATTACGGGTATACCCTTAATAGTGTTGTAGACAAGCATGTCAGCGTCTCAGCGTGAAGACGCTGACATGCTATTAAGGGTATACCCGTAATCATAAGTCAGTTCCTGATTCAAACAAAAAAACAAACAACAAATTTCTCTCGTTAGGGGAGTCCAGATCTTAAACTTTCCCAACAAATAAAACATTGAAAGAACCAAGATTCACCTGCTTTGGGGTTATGTTATAGCTCTGCTACCAAAACTATGCAGGCAAGTTTTAGATCATGGTGTGAGCTTACAGCGCACTGAACATGGTTCGGATCACAAATGTGGTTACTAAATAAAAAACCCCTAAATTTTCAAAATCCAAAATTTCAAAATTATGACCCATTTGTTGCTGAAAACTTCACCGGTTAGGGTTTTGAAAATTAGGGGTGTTTGATTTATTAACTAAAGTTGTGATCCAAACCGCTGTAAGCTCACACCATGATCTAAAACTTTCCTGGATAGTTCTTGTTATAGCTGACAACATACCTCAAAGCACAGGAATCTTCTTTCAATGTTGATATTTGTTGGAAAAGGTTTTAAGATTTAGGTTGCCGCTAACGAGAGCAATTTGTTGTTATTTTGTTTGAATGAGGAACCGACTTATGATTACGGGTGTACCCTTAATAGTGTTGTAGACGAGAATGACATCGTGAAGACGCTGACATGAAACTTTGGGACATCAATATGTCGCAACACATTGAACTAGCCTCCTCTCATCTTAGCTGAGAAATATAAAAATTGCTGCCAGTAGAATATGGGTGTTAAGTTTAGACATTGTTTTTAGAGATAAACTTTTTCGTTGGTGAATAGATATCGGTTGCACATAGTTTTAGTTAAAACATTAAGTCTCTCTCTCTCTCTCTCTCTCTCTCTCTCTCTCTCTCTCTCTCTCTCTCTCTCTCTCTCTCTCTCTCTCTCTCTCCCCCCAAGGGTCGAAATGCCAAATTATTGTGTCAACAGAACAAATGCAAGCAGAAGAAGGTTACAAAAGTACAAAAAAACTAAGGACATAATAAGTCTAAATCATACTGACTATCAAACTAGAATACAAATCAAATCTAAATGGTAGATAACTCTAAAGTCTAATCTAAATGCAAATGGGATCTATCGTCAAGTTGGTCCACTAAGAGCTTCTATGCACACTTCACTCAATCCCCAGCTTTCAACCTAAAACCTTCCGCGGGAAAATAAATGCGGCTGAGCTTAAAAAGCCATATAAACAATAACTGATAATAAGATAATCAAAACGAATACGGATCAAATAGGCTTGGGTAACAAATGTGGTTAATGAATCAACACCCCTAAATTTTCGAAATCCAATAATATTCAAAATTATGACTCGTTAGCTGCTAAAAACTTCACTGGAACATGGTTCTGGTTGTCAAAATTGAGGTTTTGAAAATTTAGGGGTTTGATTTATTAACTATAGTTGTGACCCAAACCTATTTGTTTAGTGCGTTGTAAGCTCACATCGTGATCTAAAACTTTCCCGGATAGTTGTAGCTGACAACATACCGAAAGCATGGGAATCTTCTTTCAATGTTGATATTTGTTGGGAAAGGTTTTAAGATTTGAGTTGCTACTAATGAGAGAAAAATTTGTTGTTTTTTTGTTTGAATAAGGAATCGACTTATGATTATGGGTATACCCTTAATAGTGTTGTAGACAAGCATGTCATCGTCTCAGTGTGAAGACGCTGACATGCTTGTCTACAACACTATTAAGGGTATACCCGTAATCAGTGGCGGACCCAGGATTTCTCAAGGCGGGGGGCAAAAAAAAATTTTTTTGATAAAATTCGTGATAAACTTTAATAAAAAGGTCATAATTTTTTTTTAACACTAAAAACTAAGGTTTTTATATTTTTGGCTTCAAGGTGGGGGGCAATTTAATTTTTTGGAGGGGTGCACTTTTATAAAATGGTCCTAAAAAATTTTTTTTACACTAAAATATGAACTTTTTCGGCGAGTCATGGAGGGCACCGCCCCCCCAAAGCTAAAGAGTAGGTCCGCCCCTGCCCGTAATCATAAGTCAGTTCCTGATTCAAACAAAAAAACAAATAACAAATTTCTCTCGTTTGGGGAGTCTAGATCTTAAACTTTCCCAACAAATAAAACATTGAAAAAACCAAGATTCACCTTCTTTGGGGTTATGTTATAGCTCTGCTACCAAAACTATGCATGCAAGTTTTAGATCATGGTGTGAGCTTACGGTTTGGGTCACAAATGTGGTTACTAAATAAAACACCCCTAAATTTTCAAAATCCAAAATTTCAAAATTATGACCCAGTTGCTGCTAAAAACTTCACCGGAATATGAATCTAGTTGCGAAAGTTAGGGTTTTGAAAATTAGGGGTGTTTGATTTATTAACTAAAGTTGTGATCCAAACCGTTGTAAGCTCACACCATGATCTAAAACTTTCCTGGATAGTTCTTGTTATAGCTGACAACATACAATCTTCTTTCAATGTTGATATTTGTTGGAAATGGTTTTAAGATTTAGGTTGCCGCTAACGAGAGCAATTTGTTGTTATTTTGTTTGAATGAGGAACCGACTTATGATTACGGGTGTAACGTTAATAGTGTTGTAGACTAGAATGACATCGTAAAGACGCTGACATGCAACTGTGGGACATCAATATGTCGCAACACATTGAACTAGCCTCCTCTCATCTTAGCTGAGAAATACGTAGTATAAAAATTGCTGCCAGTAGAATATGGGTGTTAAGTTTAGACATTGTTTTTGGAGATAAACTTTTTCGTTGGTGAATAGATATCGGTTGCACATAGTTTTAGTTTTAGTTAAAACATTAAGTGTTTTTGGAGATAAACATTTTCGTTGGTGAATAGATATCAAAACGAATACGGATCAAATATGTCAAATCATAGAAAGAGAAGAGCCTACTGAGAAGATGTCAAATGAAACAGAATACAAAACCAATATGAATCAGATACAGAATCAGAGTGCATAACCAATATCAATCAATATAGGATCGGAGTGCATTGAGGAAATATTAGAAGGTATATCATAAGTGTATCAAAGGTGTAAAAGTTGTCAGAAATCTACCACGGGCCCAAAAACATCATAACATCATAATCAATCTTCACAAGTAACATAAGTAACATAATGGAGTAGCTAGCTCCATAGTTGTGGTGACGTGTATAGCACACAGCATCAAATATATAATAACATAACAAATTAGATCTAGGATGCATCCATATGCCCCTGCAGAAATCATAGTGGCCAAACATATATCCTTGAGCTCATAAACATATAACAAAAAAGAGACGGGATGGAACATCACTGAATATTGTCTGTACTTATGGGAGGGGGAAAGAGAATACTTATGGGGGTGTTACATTACATCATTGATACGTATTTATGTATAAAAGATGAAGATTGGTGGTGGTGGAGGAATATGGGTGTTAGTGGTGGAGGAGTTTGTGACGGGTGGTGTTTGGTGGTTTTTTTGGATAAAAAAGATGAAGATGGTAAACTTACGGAATTGCCCACAATTAACAGGCCATTAGTGATTAACGGATGTTACATCATACATTTCCTGTAACTAGGCTACAATAGGAAGGATTCGGCAACTGCGATCAATATAATAGGAAAATTAAAAATTGAGCGTATTCAGAAGGAAAAGTTGGAGGTTGGATACATATTTAAACAATTATCCCTAGACTTTATGACTTTCACACTCCAAAATTTTTAACCATACATTCTTTATTATTGGATTCATCTTTACGATCACACTGGGTTTTGATTGATGACATTACATATGTGAACTTTTTCTCATTTGTTGTGGTGAACATTAAGTTTAATTTAGTTGTATTTAAGAGGTTAGATCTGCACAGAGATTAAAAAAGATGCCCTCACAAAATATCTTATCTATTGCACATTTTAAAAGTTTTATTTCCTCTCAGACATCTAAGTTTTATTTCCTCTCAGACATCTATCAAAGGTGGCTGTATAAATGAAACTAGTAGTTGAAAACAAGTGATTTGATGGGAGACTATTACATTTTATATTGTGTAATCTAATGGGGACTCAAATTACATCAAATATGTGAATCTCTTTCCCAAAATTCCAAGGGCTTTGACATATGAGCTTTTTTTTTGGGTAAAGGGATTATACCCGGTGAATAAAAACATAAAGTAATTGCTCTCGTTGATAGATCTATGAACATTATGCCAGAAATCTTTGGATTACGCTTGGGGTCCGTTACTCCGTTTACATGCATGCGTAGTAATGAACGTTATTAAATACTTCAGTTTGATGTTGGATTATGGATTTTTGACGATCCTAAAGTAATTGAGTTCCTTGAATTGTAGTACTTGTGAATCACACTTATGGTGATGGCATGAATAGATTATTTTCGTATACAGTAATTTTTGGGCTTGCAGGTCTTCCAAAGAGTACTTAGAGCTTATGCTACAAAGCTTTTCATGAAGTTGCCTAAAGGCGGCATGGGGATAGTTGCAGCTGCCACGGGTATGGATGGACACATTAAGGTATCATTCAGTTAACTGGCTTTAACTTGATGACATATGTCGTCTTCCTGTTGTTGCTGCTCGTATGCAATGTATACCTCCAAACGTAGACATCTGATAAAGACGAAAGGCTGATATGCTATATTGTGAACACTGCAGAATATTGTCATAAAACGGTCAGTTCTAAATATTTTGCGTGTGTATGGATAGTTGTGTGCCCAGTTCTTCTATAAATATCATCATAGTAGCTACAGGTTTGTGATGACTGAAACAAATTTGAAAATGTGACAACGTCGCAGCGATGTATTCCTGTTCTTTAGGCTTGCCAACTACTTCAATTTGTTTGTGTATTGGGTCAAATGCTTCAATTCTTGAAGGACGGGGGTAATAAAAAGGATAAAACTGATTAATCTATATCAGAAATTCTTCCTGGCTATTTAAGGGTTCATTATTTATACAGGCTGGTGAATTGTCTGAGAATGTCTTGAAGATAATAGATTCCCAGTATACTGATTCAGTGGATATGTCAGAAGTTCAGGTAACATTAAAAAGTAGGGTAAATTGCAAAAAAAGGAAATCATACTTGCCACTTTTTGTCATTCTATGTAGCGTCCCTTTTTTTTTTTCTTTTTTGAATTTGGCACCAACCTTTTTAAATCGTGCTATTGTGTGTACTTTGTGACCATTTTACCCATACTTTTTTAAAAATTTGAAGGGTAAAATGGTCATTTTCATGGCTGAAATAGTCGCAAAGTACATACAATAACACGATTTAAAAAAGTTGGTGCCAAATTCAAAAAAAATAATAATAAAAAGGACGCTATATAGAATGACAAAAAGTGGCAAGTATGATGCCTTTTTTTTGCAATTAACCCTAAAAAGTAAACATAGCAAAATGGGTAGGTGATAACGGAACAAAATGGGTTTTGGTTGAAACGATTTGTGTCCCGCACCGGAAACACTTATTTATCCCTTCTTGAAACATAATTGGTGTTTAAACTACGATTGCAAAAACTTAATTGGTGTTTAAACTACGATTGCAAAAACTTATACTCCGTAGTACAATAAGAATTCAAATTTTTCCGCACAAGTGATTTCGGAGGC
>JARVZY010010050.1:0-31029 GCA_030686995.1 Artemisia argyi | reverse complement strand
TACAAGTACAGACAGTCGTTGAAAAGGAAAAAAAAAAATATCTCTTTTTCAGATTACGTTTATTCGCTCCAACTAGTTTCAATCAAGTCTTGATTCTTCAACAAAATAATTATCTTTATTTTTGTTTTTTAGTAATTATAGTTTACACTCTAATTCGAGTTTTCGCGTTTTCGCCGCTCGAATTTCGAAAGAGTTACAAAGCATTCTAGAATCGCTGCAATAGTTACAAAGCATTCTAGAATCGCTGCCAAAGCCTTAAAGACGGGCCGTCACACGCTGTAACAAGTTGTCGAGTTCAGAAAACAACATTGGCTCACTGTTTCGCTTATAACTCTCAAACCGCTGTGAGTTAGATGACGCTGTCAGCGACCGTGGATTCGTAATTAAATTTCAAGAAAATGCTACAGGAATCGCCGCATCCACCTGTTGGACGCACTTTCACTCGCTGTTACAAGTACAAACAGTCGTTGAAAAGGAAAAAAAATATATCTCTTTTTCAGATTACGTTTATTCGCTCCAACTAGTTTCAATCAAGTCTTGATTCTTCAACAAAATAATTATCTTTATTCTTCAACAAAATAATTATTGTTGTATCTAGAGGAACTTGCTCTCCCACTAACAATAGCGCAATTGGTGGGATTATTCGCACCATGAGGATATTTGAACATAGAAACCACGTAAGTATCACTTTATTATTAATCACTACTACAAATATTGAAACCCTAACACTAATCCTAGCTTTAATGGACCTAAACTTATAAACCAGGCTTGGGCTCACTAATGTGTTCTATCATCTAATACTCCCCAGCAATTCGAGCGGCGAAATCGCAAAAGTTCAAACTTGAGTGAAAAATTAAAAACATTAAAGCAATATCTAATTCGTTGATCTAGATATCCAAAACAAGCAGAGATAAATCTTCAAACACCATCAACAAAAGTAGAAACAAGCAGCAAAAGTGAAAGCATTGAAGCAATAACTAACTTGTTGTTGAAGACATCCGACGACGCGTGATGGCGTGTCTTTAGGGCTTCAGAACCTATGTCGGTATCCTAGTCTTTGGAATTTAATTACGAAGCCAATGACACCGATGGCGCTAGTTAACTCCTTACGGTTTAGGAGTTATGGTCGAAAGAGTGACCGACTATGGTTTAATCCAAAATTGAATTTTTTAGAGAACGGATAAACGGCGATGGATAAGGTTGGACGGGGTGACGTATAAGCGTCGACACCAGGTCGACTAGGTCAGATGATCGACCTAATCAGATACCATGTTAACGATGTAAACCCTATGGGGATATGTTTCATTAATGTAATACTTATAAAAGCAATACATGAAAACCCTAACGGACCCGAACCTACAAACATGTTTGGGCTTTATTATCTATTGCAATAGTTACAAAGCATTCTTTAATCGCTGCCGAAGCCTTAAAGACGGGCCGTCACACGCTGTAACAAGTTGTCGAGTTCAGAAAACAACATAGGCTCATTGTTTCGCTTATAACTCTCAAACCGCTGAGAGTTAGATGACGTTGTCAGCGACCGTGGATTCGTAATTAAATTTCAAGAAAATGCTGCAGGAATCGCCGCATCCACCTGTTGGACGCACTTTCACTCGCTGTTACAAGTACAGACAGTCATTGAAAAGGAAAAAAAAAAATCACTTTTTCAAATTACGTTTTTTCGCTCCAACTAGTTACAATCAGAGTCTTGATTCTTCAACAAAATAATTATCTTTATTTTTGTTTTTTAGTAATTATAGTTTACACTCTAATTCGAGCTTTCATAATTTCGCCGCTCGAATTTCGAAAAAGTATTAGGCAATAGATTATAAGGCCCGAGCCAATCTGTGGTTCAGGTCCATTATTCATGTATTGACTTTATGAGTATTGCATCAATGAAACATATATCCAAATTCAATGTTTAACCGGATCTTCGGCATTCAGGTTAAGCAAGTATATGCGTACCTTATAACTTTTTTTTTTTTTTTTTCCTCGTTTAAAATATGATCAAACTATATTTTATTTGTCACGATATGCATCCTATTTGTGTTTTAGTACAATAGTGCATACTCCAACTATTGATTGGATCCACTATTCACAAACACTTGTATAAACACGACCATGAGAATCTAAAAGCAGCCTAGAAAACAAGGACATATATGGATTACATGGTTCCATTATTTCATATAATCACGAATAGTCGAATATGCCTAGATAATAGATAACATCTTTCAAAAGGGGGTAGCGGTGCAACTTGTTGCCCGGCTACCTGCCATTGTATTGTAATGTCATATTTCGAAGGGTAAATATAATTTCAAAAAAAAAAAAAAAAAAAAAGTAAAATTTATTTCAGGCTAGAGACGGAGTTTATCGATGATATTGTTACCGACATCTATATGGGATTTAAACAATAAAAGTATGTTATTTGCCCCTTGCTTCATTGCTTTGATAACTTTCTCTAAAGAGCAGTGTGTAAAACTCGAGTAGAAGAAGGGGTAAAAATGGGTCAAGGTAAGACTGATCTGAGTCGGGTTGACCCTCCCATTTTCGCCATTTATTAGATAATTGAAATAGTGAAAATTGTCGTTTTTATTGTCATACAACTGGTTTTACATCAGATGTCCAATTTGACCTATTTTAAATATTTTTAACACCCAATAAAACTAACACAAAATAAATATTTACCTAACTTGACTCATTTTAACAAATTCTAATTACCAAAAATCCTAACCTACAAGGTATGAAGAAACCTAGAGAACCAACCACAGTTGCTGAACTAGATATAAAGTTTAGCAAGATTTTCATTTTAGGTTCTCTATGGTTTTAACCCAGTCTTATTTTAATAAACTGCATAGGTTTTATTTGTTTTGTTCTTAATAAGCCACAACACCTTATCATTAACCCATAGTTTGAACTTGGGTACGACATGATCGAAAACCAACCCAATTCGATGACAGTATCATTCAATCAGTTTTTTGAGTCATCCTCAAATATCCTGTAACAATAGCTAGAGAACACACATATGTCGAGGCGCCCATCAGGGGTGGAGGAGATAGGGGGACAGGTGGGTGCGGAGCCTCCCCAACCTGTCCAACTACTTCAATGGTGATGAGGGCTAAAGCGCGTATCTCATGCAATTTGGCCAATGGGCCTCCCCTTTACTTCTTTACGCGGATATAAATTAAAAATTTTACATTTAATCTAAGACTTCAATTTTCAGCATGCTATTTATTTGAATGTTATACTTTAGGTTTCCATTTTCTTTGCTCTTCAACGTAGATAATCAATTATTCGTCCTCAATCTTTAATATTTTCATGTTCTTGTTTTCTTCTTTTATATATTAAACTAGTAGTCCAATATAGCTTTGTAAATATTTATTTAGAGTAACTAGCTTAAAATTTAGAAATATTCATTTACACATGTATATTCATTTTAGTTACATATGCATGATGCAATTACATAACTCAAAGAATACAACAAGAAAAGTTTTCATGCTAACTGCTTAGGCAACAATTCCAATATCTTCAATTAATTTGAGCATATTCATTAAAGCTAGAACAATGTAACTAGCTTAGAAATTTACCGGTAATTTGTTTTGACCAAATTTTTTTGTATGAATTGAAAAATCTTAGCATTATTTATTTTTACCACACATATAAATTTATGTATAGTATACAAGAGTTTTTACTCTTATATAGCATCAAAGATAGAACATGAACAACATAAGGAAAAAATATTTATGAACAGACACGATGTTGTTTATAACCCCATAATCACAATCATAGCTGCGGCACGACCTATAGGCTATAGAATTTATATTGGGACCACAAACTACGTGACATGGTAATTTATTTACATATAAAATCTATCGCAACTTTATCAGAAAAATAGGCAACCCCTAACTTTAAATCCTGCTCCGCCCCTGCCCATCACAGTCTGGTTTTGTACCATTACAATTTACACCCCTATATGTGGAGGCGCTTGCACCCTTGGGTTCTCACATGTGTCACTGTTAAATGAACATTTACAATAGCAGACTCCACAAGTCATCAAGGGCCGCTCTGTTCTCAAGTTTTTTTTTTTTAAGTAATGGAAGGGGATGGGAAGGGAAATAAAAAAAAAATGGGCGTTCTTGAGTTTTTTTAAGATGGAAAGGTAGGGGACGGGAAGTTGAGAGGGGGGGAAGGGATGGGCTTTTGTGTGTATTCTCAATCCTCCCATATTTGGGGTGATCAGGAGGGAACGGGTTTTATGAGAACATGGGCTTTTGTTAAATTACAATTATGTCCTCATTTATCATTCACGATCCATAAAATTGACCTAGTTACAACATTTATCTGCACATTATTTTAACAGGCCTAGCAGTTTTTCTGCACATTATTCTCACAGAAAATCAAGCTATCCACTGTAAGTCTCTCATAAATTATTTGTTATGGTGGGCGTAGTAAATATATGAGTTTATGTATGTGTATACTGAATGTGTTTTGTCATGGGTACTGCATGCATATAATCTTCTTAATATGTTTGTTTCTCATGAGTAGGGATTTCTGAACTAGAATTTTAATATGTTATGGCTTTATTCATGTTATGAGTCTTTGTTTTTCTTTTAAATGCTTTTTGGTATGTTATGGCTTTATTCATGTTATTGAGGAATTGAATCATATTAGATAATATCCAACTGATTCAACTCGTTTATTACCTGCATATAAAACGCTCAACAAATGTAAACTTGTTTCCTCCGGTAAAATCTTTTTGAGCAAAAGCTAGATAGTATTTCATGTGAAGAGTAAATTATGTTTTGAGGGTACATTTGTAATTTGGGTAGCTTCCTTTCTTTTACTTGCAACTTAAAATAAAAACTCAAAAACACAAATAAAAATAACCATTTTCTTCACAATGTCATCCCCTACTTTCCCCTCCCCATCCCATCCCCTTCCATTCTTTAAAAATTTGACTTGAGAACAGGTGTTATGGTCCAGTGTACCATTGCACGTCCAGGCGCCTGCGCCCTTGGGTTCTCACATGTTTCACAGCTAAACAAACGTCTGACAGCAAGACTCCACAATTCAACGTTAGAGTCCCGAACAGATGACTCCTTAACCCAGTCAGGAATCACCATTTTGGTTAGGATTTTACCGAAGACATGTTTATCAAGTAACACATGCAGCAAAAGTCACACAAGAACTCCAATTATATTACACAAACCCATAAGAGAAATTTTTAAGTCACAACCATCCAGTATATTACACAAACCATACATATATAGGTTCCATGACAATATTTGCTTAAACACCCATCAATATTCTTATGTCTCCAATCTCTCTTAATAATTATAAGATAAACTGTCGGTGGCCAATTTCGAAGCGAACTCTGAAACTAAAAACCACATTTCAGGCTCGCTACAGAAATATCAAAGCACGACCAGACAAAAGTCTAAAAATCTCACTTGTTTATCTCATCACCCAAGTCACAGTCCTATTCGGGTACTTCCATTAGCTACTTACGTTAGAAGTAATTTCGGCTTGAAAATGATGCCAAATTCACATAATCATTTTTAGAAAACTATGGTAAGCAAACAGATTACTTATTGCGGGTTATTTAATTAGGATCAACTTGCAGCAACAGCATCAGCCCGAGGGCTAGCGTCCAGGAGTTGATGAAGCTTTGCGCTAGGTTTTTGATTAATGTTTCCTTCATACACTTCACCTTCATCATTACCAGAACTCGAGCTTGAACCATTGTCAACCTTAGATAGAAGATTGGCTGTGCTGAGGGACAAACTCTTTGTATCCAGTCGTGGGTCTTCGATATTTTGTTCTTCCTGTGCATTTTTAAGTTTTTCCTGAGGTCAAAGAAAACTGTGAGAAGGTGAAAAGTAATAGCGGAGTTAGAAGAAGATAAAGAAAGGAAATGGTCTTACCATTAGTTTGGCATTCTGAAACTTCAATTTTTTCGAGTTATCAGTCAACCGGTTAATCTCAGACTTCAGGGTCAAGTTTTCATTAGTGAGGGCTCCAACTTTTATCGCGAGTTCTTCAGCTTCAGCCTAGATAATTATAATTTCAAATTTATATATATCACTTGCATTTATAACTTTTTTTTTTTTAAACTTGATGTTTCAAAAGATCCTCGTACCTGTTTCCTTAATCTAGACCTCCTGGCAGATTCTCGATTAGATTGCTTTCTTCTCTCCCTTTTAAGTTCTCGCTCGTTCTGTCATAGTACAAATGCGAAAATGTAGAACTTAGATTAAGATAACAAATTCCCACGTTTATTCTATTCAGTTTCCAATACATTATTTAACACAAGAATAAGATTAACAAAACAAACCTGCAACAGGGCTTCACTTGGCACCATTGTAAGAGTAGCGGAGGTCATCACAGAAGTTGCAGTGGGAGACTTCTTCAGGTCGGAATCAGAAAGAACCTTAACAGGAGGGGTTACACCGAGACCAGTCAATTTCTTAGAAGCCCCGTTCGGCTCAGCAGTAAAAAACTCGTCACTCAGTGGTTCAGTCTTGCCAACTTTAGCAGCTGTAATAAAATATAATCAATACATAAGCAAAAATAGTTGCAAAAAGTACAATTTTTTTGGTGAAGAACTGATAACTTACGAGCATTAGGTGATTCTTCACGGCTCCTTTTCCCACTACTTTGAACCCCCTGAATAAACAAACGAGTATATTTAACATCACCTGTCACGAACATTAATGTATATATACAAATGTTAGCCGGGAAGAAGCTTTTTTACCTCTGTCGTATTACCATCACTTCCTTCACTAGAACCTTCAGTCTCCCCACTGTTGAACCATTACACGTTTTAGATTTTCACGTATAGGTGTTTGATGGATAAGACTGAGAATATTGACGGTTAGTACCTGTGAGAGATCCCATTGTCATTGCCACCAACAGCACCATTGCCATTGCCAATAGACATAGCCAATCCATCAAATCCCTTTAGCTTCTTCATCAAGCCACGGTCAGAATTCCCTGATGACTTGGCAGGAGAATCAATGCTCAGAGGACTCCCCTGCATTACTCGAATCATGAGTTTGATATGAAAGATAATTAAATGATCGCGAAAGTTTAAGAAGGCCATGAAGACTCACAAGAGGAACTCCAGGATGTGGATAAACACCTCCATGTGGATACATTGCAGCATACGGTGGCATCATATGCTGAAATGTAGGTATGGAGAAAGTTAACATGCTGATGACCATCATATATAATCAACATATTCATATGAGCATCGGTAGTGTTTGCAAGCGACAATACCTGCGGTGGTCCCCACATGTAAGGTGGAGGAGCATGACCAGGTGCAACAGCAGAGTTGAAGTATGGTGGCATAGCCATTCTAGAGCCATAATATGCCTGTAATGGGGATCAAATAAAATTAGAGTGTTCAATCAATCAATTTTCAGGAACCAAACACTATTGACTATTGTAGATGGTCATTCTGGATCTGCCTTGTAAAAATAACAAACCTGCATGGCTGCCCAATCGGAATAAGCATGAACATTCGCTTGTTGATGATCCTGCCACAGTTGGTAATAAAAATCTGTTAATATGAATAGGTGACGATAGTAACTAATTATGTGGAGGTGAGAGGATGACATGAGAGACTATAAAAAGGAGACAAGTCACACAAGATTTATTAACTCACAAAAATACGGAGTAGTAATTATTATAAGCTTACAGGTGGAGGTGAAGATGGTTTTTCAGGTTTACAAGTCTTTGTCTCGTCAGCGTTGCCCATGAGCAAACAAGTCAAACTGAATCAAAGAAGAACTGGTCAAACACTGTTCCAAGTCACCTAATAATATAGTCTTTCTATAGTTGCTCGCTTGGCTGCAATGCAAGATAAACATGTTGAGATGACAGTATGACAGCAAAAAGAGATCATGAAATGAAATTAAATGCATAAACAACCAGCTTTGAGCAATTAAACCTTAATAGAAGCATGTGTAGTTTACATATATTCTAATTTACTTTAATACTATGTAGTACTGAACTATAATTTCATGATTAAACTACGAATACTATCATCATAAACAATCAACAAATATTAAACACTTGATACTAAATAGTAAACACCATTATAACATTAGATAACTAAGAGTCGGTATTTTTTATTCATGATCATCCTTTACCAAATTATACATCTATAGCAGAATAATTTGACTTATTTCCAATTATAGAAGGATATCTATGTTGAACGATACAGTATTCAGAAATTAAATGTTACTGCTTATTTTGTCAGAAATGGTAGAGCCGTAACTATAAAACTTAGTGGAGAAAAGCTTATAACAGTTTGAACGTATTTTGCGCAGATATGGTAGCTAGCAGTAAAATTCAAATGTGGAAAACGACAGTGAAATTTCAAATGAGCAAATTGTAAAAATCCATTACATAATATTGATAGATAAACATCCGTATAAAGCCAAAAACACGAACATACATACGCTAAAGAAGTCGGATCTCTAAAGGGAGCTAATTATTAGTTACTGCCACACAATTGTCAAATTATAACACCATCGATATCCCCTAACACAAGGACGCGCAACAACTCAAACAAATGATGAGGCAACACGACTTAAATTCTATATGTCATTATAAAGAGCCTGCCACCTAGTCGGTCTTCCAAATGTCTCCAGATCCACCAAATTACCATTTAAAATTACGGAGTATTCAAAACAGAATCCTAGTCAAGTTAGTAGTTGACATTTTCAGCAACCTATCTTCGATCTAAAATCATGATTCTAGACACCACATAAACGTGTCTCGGCGTATAGAAAACAGCTACTTTCCAAAAACAGCAAATTCAACTATTTTTAGGATCTACAAATTTTGATAAGCAAAAAACCAAAAAAGGGTAATATGGTAATTTCCAGGATGAAACAAGGCAGCACTAGAAACAAGGGGAAAGTAACAGATGACCAAGTCCAACCGACAGACTTACCATTAACTGTCCCTCCCATGTTTCCCAAATATTACCCCCCATATTTTCTTTTATTTTTTTATATCTACAATAAACATGTTCAATATAATTTGTCTTTTCTTCTGCTCAATTCTCAATTTAAAAAAACATTTTCAACCCAATTTTGACAGGAAATATTTTATTTCAAAATCAACCCAATCGCCCTTTAAATGTATTTAAAAAAAAAAAAAAAAAAAAAAAAAAAAAAAAAAAAAAACCTTTATTTTACTACCTAAAAACAAAATTCTGGGTAAAAGAACAAAAATCTTTCAGTTATACAAATTCATGCGAATTGTCCTCAATTCTGTCTTTTTTTTTTTCTTTTTTTTTCTGTAAACACACACAAACATAATTGTCAAAAAAAGCAACTAGTAATTCTATAAATTATAGAGAGAAAAACATTAAAGCATAAAATGTGAATTAAAACAAATTGAATTCTATCTTTTAGTATCTGATTATATGAAATATTATGATAGAGAAAGGAAGTAGAACCTACCTGAGTTTAGAAGAATTTCTCAGAGATGCATTTTTTTCTTATGTTTTCTCTCTCTGTGGGTGTTAAATATAGTTTGTTTCTCTCTCTAAAAGGGATGGTTAAGTAGGAGGAGGGAAGAGGAAGTGTGGGCTTTTTGCAGCTTGTAAGGAGAGAGACTGCCAAGCAAACAACACTCCACGTCACTATACCACGTGTTCGTCCCGTATTTCTTTACCCCTCTCTGAATCATCAATATACTACCGTACAATGTTTTTTTAGAGAGAATTGCAAAAATCGTCCTTAAAGTTTGTCCAAATTGCACGTTTCGTCCCGGAAGTTTGGAAAGTGCAAGGATCGTCCCTGTGGGAAACTTTTGGAGCAAAAATCGTCCCTGGCCTACTTCAAATGACTAAAATACCCCTGCCAAACTTTAGGGACGATTTTTGCAATTCTCTCTTTTTCAGATTCTTACTCAAATGGTCCCTGTGCTTCGCTGGGCATTACAAATTTAGTCCTAACTTTTTTTTTAATTTATTTATTTAACTATTAATATTAGTATTATATTTTTTTATACGATTTCGTCCGTTTTTGTCCGTTTTTCATTCGTTTTTGTCCGTTTTTCTTGCGTTTTTGTCCATTTTTTTCATTTTCATACGTTTTTGTTCATTTTTCTTATGTTTTTGTCTGTTTTTCTCACGTTTTTTCGTTTTCATACGTTTTTGTCCGTTTTTTTTAACTTTTTTTTCCGCTTTCATACGTTTTTGTTCGTTTTTCTTACGTTTTTGTCCGTTTTTCTCACGTTTTTGTTCGTTTTTCTTACGTTTTTGTCCGTTCATGTTACGTTTTTTTTGTTTTCATATGTTTTTGTCCGTTTTTCTCACGTTTTTGTCCGTTTTCATATGTTTTTGTTCGTTTTTCTTACGTCTTTATCAGTTCTTACGTTTTTTTCCGTTTTCATACGTTTTTCTTCCATCTTTCCACTTTTTCGTCCATGTTTACACTGTCCATCACCAACAAAAACTTTCAAAAAAAAATTTAGAAAAATAAAATAAGAAAAGGTTTCCGAAAAAAAATTTGAAAAAATGTTTTTGAATTTTAAATTTTCAAAAAACATGTTTTCGAAAAAAAATTTAAATAATTCCAAAATTTTTCTAAAAAAAAAAAATTTTTTAAATATTTCTTCTAAAAAATATTTTTTCTAAAAAATATTTTTATTTTCAAATATTTTTCTAAAAAAATTTTATTCGAAAAAAAATTTATTCGATTTTTTTAAAAAGTATATTTTTTAGACTTTTTTAATTTTTTTCTAAAAAATTCCAAAAAAATACTTTTATTTTTCGAATATTTTAAGAATTTTTTTCGATAAATATGTTTTGAATTTTTTTTTTCGAAAAAAAGAATTAGAAAATAAAATTTCAAAAAAAAAGTTGTAGAAAAAAATTTTCTTAAAAAAAATAGAAAAAAAAGTTTTTGAAAAAAAAAATTCGAAAAGAATTTTATTTTTTAAAAGAAAAAATCTTTAGACTTCATCCAAAACGGAAAAAAACGTAAAAAGAACGGACAAAAACGTATGAAAACGGAAAAAAACGTAAGAAAAATGGACAAAAACGTATGAAAACGGAAAAAAACGTGAGAAAAAGGACAAAAACATAAGAAAAACGAACAAAAACGTATGAAAACGGAAAAACGTGAGAAAAACGGACAAAAACGTAAGAAAAACGAACAAAAACGTATGAAAACGGAAAAAAACGTGAGAAAAACGGACAAAAACGTACGAAAAAGGAACAAAAACGTATGAAAGCGGAAAAAAACGTAAGAGAAACGGACAAAAACGTATGAAAACGAAAAAAACGTGAGAAAAACGGACAAAAACGTAAGAAAAACGAACAAAAATGTATGAAAATGAAAAAAACGTGAGAAAAACGGACAAAAACGTAAGAAAAACGGACAAAAACGAAAGAAAAACGGACGAAGTCGTATAAAAAAAATAATACTGATATTAATAGTTAAATAAATAAATTAAAAAAAAAAGTTAGGACTAAATTTGTAATGCCCAGCGAAGCACAGGGACCATTTGAGTAAGAATCTGAAAAAGAGAGAATTGCAAAAACCGTCCCTAAAGTTTGGCAGGGGTATTTTAGTCATTTGAAGTAGGCCAGGGACGATTTTTGCCCCAAAAGTTTCCCACAGGGACGATCCTTGCACTTTCCAAACTTCCGGGACGAAACGTGCAATTTGGCCAAACTTTAGGGACGATTTTTGCAATTCTCTCTTTTTTTATATGCGTTACGAGCGATAACATGTTAACATGGGATTATTATTATTTTTTATTTATTTTTTTTTTTACACATCAATGTTATATCATTTGAACATCAAATAACATAAAATCAAAAAACACCCCGTAATCATAACACAAAATAATATCATCTTTTACTCATTTTAAAAATAAAAAACAAACAAATAAAAACAGCGATGCTACTTGCTATAAGACTGGTAGGCCCGGAGGGTTTTTTCATCTGACATCTCAGTGCCACATCACCTTTCTCTCTCCTCTCACTTCTTTTAACCTCACTTCACAACTTAGTAGTTAAGGTCATCTCTAACTTCACATTTCATTAAATACCTATTTTATACAAATATACCCTACTAAATACTAGGGGTGGCAATTTCTGACCCGACACGAAACCCTACCTGAAACCGACACAAAAATTAACAGATTCGGGTTGAGTCTTAATAAATTTCGGGTCAGGTTTGGGTTGACCCATCTAACCCGTTTATTAAATAGATTAGGTTCGGGTTGAGAATAAATTAAGCGGGTCGACCCGCTAACCCATTTAAGATTATTTTCGTAAGTTAAAATTTATTTACATTTTATTATACGGGTTAAATGGATTAAACGGGTCAACCCACAAACCCATTTAACCTTTTTTTCCCGTTTAATATGTCAACTTTAGTACATAAACAGGTTACATGGGTCAACCTAAAACCCGTTTAACCTATTAAACTCGTGTAACATATTTAACCCACCAAACCAAGTATATATACGAGTTAAATAGGTCAGGTTCGGGTTATGTGTAAACAGGTTAGGGTTGACATAACTAACCCGATTATTTAAATGGGTTAGGTTCGGGTTAAGGTTTTCTGACCCGCCAACCTATCAACCCGAACCAAACTCAAATTGCCACCCTTACTAAATACCTCACACACAAAATAAAATATAATAAATGGGGCCCATTTTTTTCTTTTTCATTTGGTGATCATACCAGTATACCCCCGATTGTTGCCTTGGTTTGTATGTTTTTTGTGAAGCAAATGGTGGAAGGCAAAGGCTTTCATGTGTGAGGTGAGGCCAATTGGTGAAACCACCACCACCTTGCCTAATAGTCTAACTTGACAACAAACAAATGGGGGTATCATAACTTGGAGCCAAGTTATGTTATTAACTTGCATTGCTATATCAACGTAAATGAAAACAGCGTTGGAGTTTTTGTGTACTCAATAATTCAGTATCATAACTTGGAGCCAACCTGAGTTATAAATTGCCACATAGACCATAACGCCGGTTTTGCGTTATGGTTCCTTACGCTCTTAAAGGATGATTGTTTAAAGTATATGCGACCTTAAGAGCTTATTTGATTTTTGGTTTATAAAATTTTTATAAGCTTTAATTTTCTAACTTATTTTGACACTTATTAGTTTATTCAAGTTTATAATATCATAATAAACTTATATAAGTTTTAAAGTAAGTCGAAAAATTGAGGCTTTTAAAATATAAATTCAAAAACAAATTAGCTCATAAGCCGCATATAAGCTTAAACAAACACCCCTTTGAGTGCTAGGTACAGTTGGTGTCATGAGAAAAAATGGTGTCATTTTAGCACTTTTTGCCTATGATATCATTTTTTGCTATGACACAAAAACACTAACCTTTGGCATAAACCAGTTTTCTGTTGTCATGGTGCATAATTTTTTATTTTTTATTATTTATTCATTTTACAATTTTTTAAATAAAAAATATACTTAATTAAAATAAAATTTAATTAATAAACAAGTACATAAAATGACAATACAAACTAAATAATTATACCGAAAAAGAAATACAATTTAGTGATTAAGGTTTCATAAGTGATCGACTATGTCTTGTCGAAGTTCGTTATGCACTCTTCTATCTTGAGTTTCACTGTTCAGTTGCAGAACCAAGATGGCTTTTCTCCGACTGCTTCCAGCTAATTTAGGCAGCAACATAGATGTTGTGACCAAAGTGGTAAATTGATGTCCGTGGATTTTTGTGTATACTTATAAGCATATATAGGATAATCATATAAGTAACGGTGTTTGTGCATTTTCAGGCTGATCAGTAGATGATTGTTCATGAAAAAAGTCTTATTAGCCGGCTACATAGGCTACAATATGTAGCGATGGTTCCGGAATGGAGTTTGCACACGGTACTTTTTTCAAAGTCCCTTTTTGTAAATGTTAATATATATATATATATATATTTTAATAACATCCCAAGTAATTTGCACACAATTCTTTAGAGGCGCCATTTTGTCAACAGTTAAATTTTTCATTTTCGACGTTGCAGCTTTGACCCATGTATCTTTGGATGGGTCAACTTGGGTTTTTTTCCCTTTTTAAAGAGATGTCAAACATGCCGAATAAAATATAGACGTGCTAATGCAACTTATATCATTTTCGTAAAACCAATGCTTATCACCGGCTAAAATGGTTCGAGATAGGTGGGCTGACTTACCTTTATTGAGTGCGATCTGGAACATTTTATTAAAGCATGTAAAACTAGAGGGTTATCTTGAAAGGAATAAAAAAAATTACCCACACAGTTGACTACTTTTCTACATTACCACCATTAACATTTTATCCATTTCAGATTTTTTAGTTTTGTCACATGTTTACTCATTTGACCCCTTTTAATGTAAACACCAAATAAACCTTAGTGATTGCATCATTGTTTAAACTACATGATTATTGTCACTATACAGCCATAGGTCCATAACAGTAGTTAACAACATGGCGTTGTTTGATTAGCTTCTAGCTTGAGGCTCCTAAGTTTAAGCTCCTCACGCCTTTAATTTTCTCAGATGGTCTTAGGGTGATTCTCTTTCACATCCTGTTTTTTCGTCGCTAACTGTTTTATAATTATCTCCTTAGGATCAAACTAACTGAATGACATGGTTGACACGGTTTAAAGACCGGAATCAAGTGTACCTCAAAAAGAGTTAGCTGCCCCAAGGAGAGTGAGACCAGAAAGTTAGTATCAGGTTCTTCAAATAATCATCCTGATTCATTCAAGACAATGACATCAAAATTTTAGAAATCCACACAGCAGCCAGAAATTTCAATAAGGAACTTTGTACTTAGTATATTACATCTTGATATCTTATTTTAAAACTTTGCATAGATCTAATTAATGAAACTGTTAGCAGTTGTGACAGTGAAAACGAAAAGATCGAAGATGACTAATTTAACAACACAAGGTACAACTTTAAGGGTTCTATAAGTGACCCATCAGCGACAGCACCACTGACCTTTTTCACACCAGCAACAAACGACATCACAGGATACACATGTGAACAGTTAATCAAAAAATACAGGCTTGCCGGCCCAAAGCATGTCCAGGCTTGCCGGCCCAAAGCATGTCCCACCAGAAATAGTCGCCGTAGAAGGGCAACAGGTTTTACATCTGTGCAGTTTGCCACTTTACAAAAACATTTGCTGTATTAGTTTGTAGAATGGCTAAAAATATTTGTTGTATTAGTTTGTAGAAGGGTAAAAGCTATTAAATACCATCGTACTTTCAAAAATGTACCAAGTTGAACCATGTACTTTTTTATTGCTTACTTGACCAACGAACTTTCAAAATTTTATTCGATTTGAACCATATCTTGTTTATTAAAAAAAAAAAAAAAAAAAATTACACGTGGATAATTAGAAAAGATATGGTTCAAGTCTAATAAAAATTTGAAGTTCGTTGGTCTAATAAGCAATAAAAAAGTACATGGTTCAACTTGGTATATTTTTGAAAGTACGATGGTATTTTATAGCTTTTACCCTTTATAAAATGGCTAAAATGGTAACAAAAAGTATAATGATATTCTGTTATCTATCATTTCCAGTTCTCAGCACTTGTTAAACGCGACAAAAACTACTTTTTTAGCAAAACACCTCACGGAAACGCGCGGGTTTCCAAACTCGTCTATTTATATGTACTATATACAATTTTTCAACGGTAAAAACTTATTTAATTAAATCTTAATCTATATGCACTCTCAGATAACAATAGTTTAACAATATGCTTCACTAATTTATCCTCAAGCTGTAACTCTAATGCGTTAATTTATTCTCTAACTAATTTTCAATCATTTCTTAACCTTTTCGATGAAGATGCTCTATTTAATAATATATCGACACCATTAACCAATTCGGTTACTTGTCATGTAACAATATGGTAGGACAAAAAGTACGAACTAGCCCCATAGAGGGGGGTTCGGTCAACACAACCCAACAATATTGCTAAAGTCAACATACGACTATGTTATCAATCTTGATTTGATGTTTTTATCCAGCTTGAACTTGTTATGAAAAAAGTAAAGTGACTTGGACTTTTTAGTTGTACGATTTCTAATACTAGTATGATGAAATTACGTGTTTGAGAAAAATGTTGACATGATTACATTTTATCATACATCTAAATCAAGTCTCTTTTAACAAATCCCTTGAATATATTCATGCTTCAAGTCGCATAATTTGTATTCAACGTGCGCATTTGTATTATTGTAGCCTGCCATAATTTTTTTTCTTCTTTTTTTTGTACATCGGCATTTTTTTGTTAGAGTTTTGCTATTTGCTATTTGCGCGCGGGTGGCATGCAATGTGTTGGCAAATCTTCACTTAAATTTTATTACACAATTAATCACAGGGACGGAGCCAGGGATTTCTACGGATACTCGGGACTCCTATGAATTTTTACGATGTAGAGTTAATTTTTTTTTTAAAAAACACTAACTTTTCCTAAACGCAATTTAATTACATCCGGTCCATCGAAATGTGTTTTTATATTACGGTTTAAAAAAATTTGTACATCATATTATATTTGATTCTGGTTTCCTCCCTGATTAATCATACATATGTCTATATCGTAAGTCTTCTTAAATGCCTAATACATGGCTATATGTGATATGTCTCAATTTACGTACATGGCTGGTTTTGTAGTAAACTTGACGTTTTATCCGTCAAAAGGTCAATACGATGAGTCACTGAAATTGAAATATTATTCTTTGATTTAAGTGTTGTAATTTAATATAATAAACTATATTTTTAAATGTAAAAGAGTAGCCACTTCAGCAATTTGAAGAGAATGGTGTATGTGATTTTGATCAATGAATTTGGCAGCGAGAAAGGTGGTGGTTGAGCTGGCCCATTGATATCGTGCTGTCCTTTTATCGACTTACTTTTTATAATTTATAATTTAATCGTTAATAAAAAGAAACTATTCACTTTACTCCCCTCTATTTGTTTATAAGAACTTTTTAGTCCAACAAAACGTCCATCATACACTCTTGTCTCAAAAGGTGAAGATCGGTGGGATCACCCTGGTCCCATGCATCCTAAGGATGCCAACCGGACCCTCCCCCAAGGACCCGGCCCCAGGCAATCAGCACCTGTCCCAGTGACTGTACTTATCAGGAGGTGGGCTATGAACCCTGGCTATTATCTCAAAAGACCCCTCGCTGACCAGTCAATCTGAGCATTTGCGGTGGGGGGATGGTATCAACAGAGCATGTGGTCCTGCCCCACTTGAGGACTTCCCGGTAGGTCACCCAACCGGTACTACTCTCAGAGTGGCTCACTTAACTCTATAAGAGTTACCCACTAGACCACATGCTAGTTGATATCATACACTCTTGTATTTATGGAGTTGTGCTTCTCCTTGTTACTCCGGGTGTTCATGCCGTGATACAACGTGGAACTTTAAAGATATATCTGCAAACTTACTGGTCAAGTGTTCCATTATATTGTCATAATAGATTTTAGATCAATTGTGACTTACAAATATAGTATTTTACAACTACAACAACAACAATACTCAATTTCGTCAAAGCGAGATATGAGGAGGTGACACAGACAATCAAACCCTTAACCGAAAGTAAAGAGGCTACTTCTAGAAAGACCTCACGTAAATATGTGTGTATGTGTGCAAGCAGATAGACTATATGTGATGTGTGTGTATGAAAAGAAAAACAATAACATAAAAAGAAGCGTATAAAGCAAAAACATACAAGCGTGTAAGACATAAACATATACAAAGAAAAAAAACATGAGAGCATGTAAGCTAATATAAAGAGAAAATGGCACAATGGTCACATAAAAATATAATTTTTGTGTCATTGGTCGTTATGTGTAACTAAAAAAATATTATCATTCTTGAATAAACACACGATTCTTTTTTTAATTGTATTATTTTCTATCATTTTTATTTTATGAGGGTCAAAGATATATATCTTACATTTTGAGAAAATCAAAAGCTAATATGTTTTTTCTAAAATACAAATAGTATAAAAAATACACTTAACACATAAATCTTGTAAGGACCACCACCCTCGCTAGTCTTCTCTGCAATTCGTCCATCTAATTAGAAACACAATTAGAAACACAAATAAACACTATGTATTGACACTTTCAACAAGAGAAAATTTAGAGTCAAATATCATTAGCCCAATAATCACAATGTCTATTTCATAAAGTAACAAAGTGCTAGGATACATTTTAAATAACTCAAATAAAGAAGTGGATCAAAGTGCAAATAAAAGAATTGTACGATACTCAATGGGATGATCCACCGTCCACGTGTTCGAATCAAAATAGATCTACACGTCGTGAAGAATTGGACAACTAGCTCCACCAGTCATGTGGCTGACGTGGTCGATTTACGCCAAATTATTTTATTTATTAAGTCAATAATTATTAAAATAATTACGTAGCTGCAAAAATATTTATAAACTGTAGTTTATAAAACATCTCACGTCCGCATGCGCTAATTTGGAGTCGAAATTACATATCTGCCCTTATTTAACAACTAGTTTTACTACTAGTAGTATTTGTTTAGAGATATTTTCTTTCTTTTTTCTTTTTTTTAGATAGGTAACACACTTGAAATTCGACCTCCTGAGTTAAAGCATTCAAACGGGCAGGCTCCGAGACCTGAACCATTACAAAAGACTCGCGAAGGGAAACCTCCGGATTTCTTTCTCTCTTGCGAGACTCAATCCCATAGAAAACCCCTCCCAAGCTCCGTGAGTTAAGTCAGTTGGTTTAATTCATGAGTTAAGAACGTTACATGTTTCAAAATAAAAATTAAAAAAAATAAAAATTAAAAAAAAAAGTAAATAAAAAAATCAGTGTCTTCTTCGAAAAATTAACATGGACTATTAATAACAGATTAAACTGCAAAAATAGTTACTATGATTTATTTTTTGTGACAATAATCATCAGTGTAAAAAACTATTTGCAAAAATAATCTTTAGAGAGTAAAATCTAACAAAAATAGCCATTTTAAGATATTTTTAGCATGATATTTTGGACTTTTTAGCCAACTGATAGTGTTTTTAAAAACTATCTACCAAAACACCGATGTGTTGAAGATATTCTTCAATAGGCCATGACATTTACTACATATAATGAAAAAATGGTTAAAAGTGAAATGTTGAGTTTTTAACAATGATCAAATGAAAGAGAAAATGAAATATAATTAATACTCTTATTAAAACACCCCAATACTTAAAAGTACAATTATTTATTCACATTATACAACCAAATTAAAGCATATCTACCAATTAAATACAACCAATTCAAACACAAATCGGGTTGACCTGGGACGCTTCAAACCCGGCGGGTTGACCCGGTTTAATTTGACCCATTTTCGACCCAACCTAGCAAGTTAACCCGGTTTAAATCGACCCATTTTTCGACCAGAACGTTTTAACCGGTTGAACCACCCGGGTCGAACCGGGTTTCAAAACATTATCTATTACTTAAAAGTATAATGATTTATTTACATTGTACAACCAATTAAAAACATATCTACCAAATTAAATATAACCAATTAAAACACAAACCGATTTTACCCGGGACGCTTCAAACCTGTTTTTCGACCGAAACGGTTCAACCAGTTGAACCACCCGGGTCGAACCGGGTTTCAAAACATTATGTTTAATTCCCAAATCTTCAAACTTTTATTATTTTTCGCTTATAACATATCAACTTTTTTTAATCAATAAACTATCTGTCGCTATAAAATCTCGTTGCTATGCATGGGACGTATTATTTTGTTGATCCCCTATCTTTTCAACAACGTATAAATATTCAAAATTAATTATTAGTTCAAAAACAATTAATTATCAATATATAACTTTGACAACACAAGTTTGTTATGTGAGGTGCTCTATAATTATTTAAGATAGTCCGAAACTAGCCATCTTTGTATTCACTAAAATAGTTTTTGAATTTTGCAGGTTCCAAATCAAATAATAAGCTAAATCATGTTCGTAATTTCGGAAACAAAATGGAATTCCTTGATTTGTTTTTGTTCTCAAATTCGGCTCAATTTTTTTCTTAAAGATCTCATAAACCGAACAAAGCAAACGATGAAAAATCAAAAACTTCTTAGGTAAAAGTACACCAAGATGGTTAGATTTAATTTATGCTACAAAAAAGTGCAACTGATATAATAAAATTGCATGGATGAATTTTTGGCAAATCATCGAAGAATCGTGAAAAATGATGTGAGCCGGAGGATATCTGAGATTCCAATGACCAATACATGTCTTTCGATTAAGTTCTGAATAATCTGGAATCCTGTCTCTTTTTTTATTTTTACCAGAAAAATACGAACTAAAAAATTTGTGTCTAACTTGATTATTAGTTAGGGCAAATGATATTAAAAGGTAATATACTTGCCACAAATTCATCGAATGGGTAGTGAACAATTTTTTTTTTTTCATTTTGAGGGTAATTTTCTTTCAAATTCATCATCTTTAGGGTATTTTGCAAAATTTTTGGACAAATTTGCCCTTCGGGAAAAAAATTTGTATTAGCTATGAGGGGCAAAATTATCTAAATTTTTTACAAAATACCCTAAAGATGATGATTTTGAAAGAAAATTACCCTCAAAATAAAAAAAAAAATAGTTCACTACCCATTCGATGAAATTGTGGCAAGTATATTACCTTTTTTTAGTATTTGCCCTATTAGTTACTGAGGGGTTAGAAATATATTTTCGCTTAACAGAAAGAGAATAAGCGTTTATTTGATCTTGATCCTTATGGATCGAACAGGGGACTGGACTGATCTCCAGGGCTCCCCTAATAATATCCATAAATGACTTGCTTTTTGTAAGAGATGAATATTACCATATGTAAATTCAGGTGCATGGTACACATCGGTATTACAGTGCATTTCGCCCTCTGTGTCAGAATAAATATGTTTTCGAACTTTCTCGTTCAAATTCAAAGTGGATGTTCTCACGCGAATCTCAGCAATGACTTGTTGTGATTCTACATATTGATCGTTTTGAATTAAAAGAAAACTTTTGGGCGGAATACACACATTGTATATAATATCTTCGCTCTCAATAGTTACATATAAGTCTCTAGAACATAGAAAAGCAGGATGTCCATAACGTGTACGTGTCATCTCTTGATAACACTAATAATAAATGTTTCTGTTTATTTAAAATATTGCCATGGCTTGGATATAATTTCTAAATCTCCACATGTTGGCAAATATATTTTAAATCATTAGGACTCGGTTAAAAACTCTGATATTTTGCATAAAGTTTGCAAAAGATTTACAAAAATCATTTCATCAAGAACGTAAAATGTTGAACGTTTGGGTTTTTAAAGTTTATACTTGCATGGATGAGAGGCAATGGAGGTTGCTTCATCACGTCAACGAGATTGATGTTTTGCTATTTGTGAGTCATAATAGCTTGGTTCGCATATTAAACGAGTGCATAACAATGACGCTGATAAGATGGCTAAAAAGGTGTATCTCAATCAGTTCCATTGGTTGTTTGACATATTGTTTGAGTTGTCGGTTTTTTTTTTTTTTTTTTTTTTTTTTTTTTTTTTTTTTTTTTTTAACTGTTAGCATTGCGATTTTAATAAAGACATCATCTTTAAAAAGAGTTATAGTTTACCTTAGATTGTTTAAGGAAAAACGTATTGTGAATGCTCATACCAACATTGGTTATGGTACATTGGTACCTAAGTGATGATAACGAGATTGAGTAGACATTTATTTGTCCGTGTAAACTTTTGTTAAATCGCCGAATGTATATTAAATTAGAGAATTGATTTGCACACAATGATCATTTGATTGAGACACTTCAATCTATACATAAGACACACATACAAATAATCTATCGAGATACAAATAATCGTCAGTTTCATAACGAATAAAGATTCTAATTTAACAAATAATCTATCGAGATGATCCATTCATGAGTACTAATTTTTTCTATGCAGCAGCTATAACTATGATTCACCAATTTTTGACGTACAATGAACTTTGGTAATGTTTTTAGTTAGCATATCATATTCATTTATAAAATTTTCTTCCTTACATATTTGGGATACATTTTCATCTGTAGAGGTTAATATAGTACGGAGTAATTGATACTAATACAGATACAAACTTGATTGTGTACATGCATATATAGATCATAGTTTCGACAAGTTTTGACTAAGATGTTACGAGACATATTTAGCTAAGTAATCTAGCCAGTAGCCACAGAGTCAAGACTCAAGATAAACATGTATTGTCGGCTTGAACGTTGCGGAACTGACCGTCTGTTTCATAACAGCAAGTATAACGACATGCATATCACGAACATAGTCATTTTTGTCTTTGTAAATTAGTCAAAGGGATAGGATTATAATAACGACGTGATCAAAGTTGATAGATTTGATCAGTTATCTGGTACAATGAAAATGCAACAAACAGATAACGGCAGATTTGACACATATTACTACTAGTTAATAAACGTTGCATGTCATCGTCAACTATACTTTACTGATAATATCTTTACGTAGATTCTAATTGTTTATCAGGTATAGGAAAAAGTTGAACAAAGCTAATTTGTCAAATTTAACGAATGAATAATGTAATATTCAAATGCAAAATGTCGTAGCTAATGAACTATATTGACCCGAGTCATTCAAATAGTTTACGTATGACGAGAAAAGCCATCAGTAATAGAGAAAATTACCAAAATAGGCCAAAAACATTCGGCCATTTCATGGTTTGGTCATGATTTGACCCCATTTCCAATTTTGGTCATGCTCAACTGCTCGACTGCTCAACCGGCCTATCTGCGTGACACGTGTCCCACTTTCTCTTTTTTATTACTATTTTTGGGTGCAGGAAGATCTCTGACAAGATCTATTTTACTGTAGGTAGTGGGTGTACTTTAATATTAAAAATTGCTCGACTCACTTGCTCGACTGACGGCTGCTCGACTGACGGCGTACTTTTTTACCTTGGAAAAGAAAAAAGGTGTCAGAAAATCTTTTGCTTGGATTGCCTTTTGTACTTTACAAAATCCCACTCAAATATTTTTTTATACTTTATTTTTGTACTTTATTCAATAAAATATTAAATTCACTTATTTTTCTAAACATAATTTAAAAAAAAAACACACACACACATCACATGTTACGGATTATCTAACAATGGTGCATGTTGAATGATTGATTGATACCGGTTTTTTCATCAAAAATGGTGAGTGTTTTGCATCAAGTCTTCCGTTTTTGATAAGTTCTTATTATTAGTGTTTTTGGAAGACCATTCGAATTGGGATGCTTGTTAGGGTTTTTATGTTTGTTAGTTTTCTTGGTTGATTAATTAAGTGATTGTGTCATTTGTTACTGTTTATTGGAAGATCCTAATTCCTTATCGTGATTAATTAATTAAGTGATTGTCTAAGCGCTTAATTCATTGTTGGAACAAATCTGTTTAGGGTTTTTAGTACTTAAGAAGATTAAGTGCTTAGACATTTGGCTAATCTTTTGTTTTACTCGTTATTTACAAGATCGTTATGGTTTTTATGGTCATTACGTTTGTTGATTGCTTAATTAAGTGCTTATGCCCTTCGTTAATTCTCACTTTAGAGGTTTAAATTTGCTATGCTTATCTAGGTGCTCAACATTTGAGCTAAAAAATCCAAGCACGTTTTTAATGGTCTTTGGAGTGATTACGAGTGTTGTTTAGCACTGAATGCCTATTTTGTACAATAGTTAGAAAGAAATATAACGTTGGTCGACTTTCCATCATTGTGTTAAAATGTACGTTTAGCACATTGCAAATTTTAAGTTTATTGGAAGATGTAGTCACTGCCTTACATTCAATGTTAACATAGTATGTTCTTATTTCTTTTATTTCTGCTTATGTTTAGTATACTTAAGCTCACTGGCTAGAGCATGAGCAAGTGACGAAAATAGTATTCGTTGTTTTAGTTTTATTAAAGCTTACTGGCTACATAAAGGCTTATGGGATTGTTAAGTAGCTTACTTAAGGGTTATCCTAGCTTGACAGTTAATTTTTAAGTGATTATTATAGTGCTTATGTTTCTTAGTATTGCTAATGTATTGGATGTTGTATTAACTGTAAGCCTTATGCTAACATTTTTAAGTATATTTCTTTTTTGTAGGACTATGATTCAACACTTATCGTTAGGAGTAAATTGCGTTACTTCTCACGTATGAAAAAGGAATTAGACCAGCCGCGACAGACATTGTTTAAGGCCACATGTTTTGGACCGTGGCTAGATCTTACTTATGTTGATAATGAAGAACGTCTGGTTCAGTATATGCTTCAGAAACAAGTCTGCCAATACGATGATAACTATGATCTTCCAATTGTATATTGTGTGAATGGACATAGTTTTGTTTTTGGTCGGCATGAATTCTGCTTGATTACTGGGTTTAAATTTGGTATTCTCAGCTTTCGGAAATGGAGAAGTGGGGATATCCCATTTCGTGATCGTGTTTTTCCGGATAAGGTTGGACAGTATGTGAAAAACATCGATCTTCTATATGTTATTGAAGATGAAGATGCTTTTTTAAACCTGTCGGATGCAGATGCCGTAAGGGTGTGTTTGTTGCTAACCTTAGAGGTTATATTCATGGGTAAGGATTTAGGGTCTGTCATTGATGATATGTTACTGAGGATGGTCGAAGATGTTGATGAGTGGAATGCATTCCCATGGGGCGAGTACATTTGGAGGCAGCTGTATGATTCAATCAGAAATGTTGCTTTAAAGAATCGAGTTGGATTGTATCCACCATTGGACAAAACAAAATCCAAGGATGTTCCGACCTATTGCTTGGCTGGATTTGTTTGTGCATTCAAGGTGATTAATTGCAATTCTTTGCTTACTGTTTAGAGTAATGCTTGATTATTATCTTTCTAGTCCTTGTAACTAATAATGGTTATGTTTTCATTTTTTGCAGATATGGATTATTGAGACTTCTGATAAAAGTCAGCTCTGGTGGAGGAAGGATGATGGGGTGATCCCAAGAGCGCTTTCATGGTCGAAGCATAGACCATCGAAAAAATCTGATAATTTTGAATTACTCTTTGCTAAGGTAAATATAATGTTTTTGGAACATCTTATAATGGTTCAAATAATTACTTTGTTTACCGTAGTTGTTTGCAAAGCACACGCAGAGAAAACTAAGTTCTATGTTTTTCATAGGAATCCAAACCAAAATTTGGTCTCATCCCAAACAAATTTGAGGCTGAATCTCAATGGTATACAGAATCATTAGAATTTTTTGAGTGGTATACCCCGAGGGCGCCGCCTGTTCGAAAGGGTGGACTTTATGTTCATTATTGGAAGAAAAAGTCGAGTGATATGCCGAATATAAGTCAAGTTGATTCCTCAGGTGAGGTAGTTAAACATGTGGATGTGGTTGCTCTTGAAGCTGTTGTCAAGGCTTTGGAAGCCCGAACATTGAAACTCGAGACTATAATTCAGGTTACTGTTTTACCTTTTCCAATTTGTTTCCAAGGTATTTTCTTTTGAGAAACTTGTCATGGTATACACTAATAGGCTAGTTTTGTTCCACAATACTTTCACTTACAGTTACTTCCTAGTAAAAGAAAGAATGTGGAGACAGATCCTAATGAAAAGGTAATTTTATGATGTTGTCTTAAACAATACTTTCATTAATTTTAAGCATGTGTTTTTTATTGAACTATAATGTTATACTAATTTTTGGTAAACAATTTGGTATGTAGGTTTACACTGCTCAAAGACAACGGGAGCCTTATGAAAAGGTGATTTATTTAGATGTGAAGAGTTTTATATTTTTAAATATGAGTTTCTAATAGTATGTGGTAAACCTTTCGTACGCAGTTTCATACTAGCAAACCAGAAAAGCAAGACAATTATGTTAACATATCTGATGCAGAAAAGGTAATCTTATGGTGTCGTGTAAGGTGACATTAATATTAATTTATTTTTTAAGTATAAAGATGGTTTTTGAATAGAAACAGTTGAAGTTGTCTTTTGGGGGTAGCGGGTCCTTTGGCTAACTATTTTTATATCATTGGTAGGACAATGGTCTTGCTGATGAGTATTGCAGTCAAGGCAATGATTTTCTTAACATGTTTGAGTCGCCATGCGTTGAAGATGGACCATACAACGGATCACATGGACGAAATGTTGTAAACGATGAAAAGCAAGAGGATATCTGTCCACCTAATGAACCAAACAGCAAAATTTTACCTCGGGTGAAACTTCCTCACGAGCTTTATGAAATGAAGAAGAGGAGGTTCGAAAATTTTATTAGGTCGCCGTTTATTGAAGTAAAACCTTCACCAGTTCCTAGCATAGATGAATTGAAAAATCGGAAGAACATTCTTGATCCGATTATGGTTCAAATGTTACGGCAAGTAAGACCTTGGGTAGAGGTATGATGTTTAAGATCCTTTGTATTAATATAAGCACGTGGTATTGTGATTGTTTTGATATTAAAGGTGATTTATTTTTGTTATTTTGTATTTCAGGTTCTTGAACGACCATATCACAACCTCGACAAAATTTATGTTAACTACGAAATTGATCGATTTCTCCTTATGGATGGGTGGTGTAATTGTAAGTTTCCTTGGTCCGGTGATATAGTTGTGGGTCGTAATTTCTGGGATTCTCTAATCGGCCTTGATGATAAACGCAAAGGAAGGCTGCATGACGAGGTAAAGTAAATACATCTTTTATTTACTTTACTCAGTTTTATATAAAATTGTGCTTTTGATTGTATGTAATTGCCAACTGATTTCAAGTAACTTTTATTTGAGGTAAATTGCCAAACATTATAGTTGTGGACTCTATAAAATTGTTTCAAAGAGAAGTTGATAATTTGAACTTCACATTGAAAATCTCAATTATAAGGGCACATCTATCTAATAATGTTGATGGGTTCCATTGCTTAGTTTGACTGAGTTCCCGTAAAATCATTTGTGTGGTTGATATTGATCCTATTTTTTTTGGTTCAATTACAGATAACAAAGAATATGATCAATATCAAGCACACCAATGGTTTTATGGGAACTCGGTCAAATTAAGGAATGGAACCCATATACATCGTTTGATAGATGGGCTCTTATAATTGAGGCGTGTTGTTTGTGATAATGATATAGTGTGTATTGTTTATGGCAATCCATACTCCTTCATTATCCCATTCAACACGAGTCCTATTACTCACATGCTTTTATATAATCCACAATATTTTCTTCGGCACACCTTGGTAATTTGTATCATATAAGAGTTGTTTGAAATCTGTCTCGAGGTATATAAAATCAAAATCGCATTTTTTATACAACCAACTGAATATTTTTTCTTTATTCTTTTTCTTTTCACAGCACATTGATCTATGGATTGGCTACATGTGGCATACTAGACCAGCCGATATGGATTGGCTGATGGTTAGCTGCTTTTTTCTACCACTACTGATGAATGGATTGATGCCTTTGTTCTATGTAAACAAAGAAAAATACCCTCTTGGATGGGCTGATGTTGAACGTGTTTTTATCCCCATAAATGAACCTGAAACACATTGGTCTCTTGCTGTGTTTCACATCCGGACTGGTAAAGTTACATTCTATGATACTCAACCCCATCATGAGATTGAAACGCGTGATTTTTACCTGAGAATGAGGGATTGCCTAGAGAAAAGGCTTCCGGAAGTGCTGAAAGAAGCAGATTTGTTTGACCAGAAGGGAATCGATCCTATGTCCTATAGGATTACGTTTACGAATGCTGAGAATGTTCCAAGGCAGGGTGGGTTGTTTGACGACTGTGGGGTGTGGGTCTGCATGTTATTATTCAGGTATGTCATTCTACATAGCATTTAAAATACGTTTTCCAATCAACTATGATACTTGTACAAATACTTTTAGAATTATAATATGATACTTGTACAAATCTAATACTTGATACCTAGTAAGATAAACATTCATTAAGCAACATGTAAGATACATGCAGTAGGATAGGCAAAGCTACAAGCGCATTTATTTTTTCCCATGTTGGTTTGGTTCACCATTAATGGCCGACTTGCCGCTACTTGCCTCACCGTACACTTCTCGTGTGAGGCCTTCTAGAATTTTAGATGGCAATTGCATATTTGGTTCGGCATTTGGGCCATATCTTTCATAAATCTCCGGAAATATTACCTCTTTGAGAACCTTGTTTAACCATTGCCTATCTTCAGCGTTATATTTGAACGTAACTTTTTTAGGTTTTTTAGGCATATTTCCTAAGTAACTAAGTTTTATAGTAGGGTTAATATAAACCACCATGTGATAAGAACCCCTTAAATAGCAAAATCCTCACCACATGGCAAGTCACATGTAAACAGTCCATATGTAGTCATCCTATAAATAGATAAATGTAGTCCACAAGTTAGTAAAAATTGGCAGCTAAGGCATATTCCTGACTGACGTTCTCTATTTTCAATGTGAATGGTATAATTGAATTGAATAGTTGGATTACTTGATTAACAGTAGTGATGTATATATTTAATGGTTTTTACAGGTTGGGAAACGGCAAGCTTTTGGACTTTGACAACCCTATTCAAGCACCGTTGGCATATCGAGAGAGGTTGATCAAGTTTTATTACAAGCATAAAATACATGTTCCTTGAATGTTCCAAAAAACGGCAAGCTTTTGTGTAAACATTTGTATGGTCCTTTTGTAAACTATGTTGGAAACAATACATTATCTATGGTATCGCATGGGAACTAGCATGTAGTTGCGGGTTATGTAATCCTCCGGGATAACTTTGGGTTTATGCATACCCAACATTTTGTATTTAGCACCGCTTTTATGGCTAGTGAATGGATATTAACTATGTCTAGTGACTGCAGCTTAAATCGATTGTTAAGTATTTTATGGTCGATTGCTCGACTGGTGGTTGGGGAGATGGATCATTTAATGTGATGGGATTAGATTGATATTTATTACATACTACATTTTATGTTGGCTTCTCTATCCCCTATTTAAAGGGTACATAGTTCATTTGTGTTTACTCAAAACAAATGGAAGGCCCTTCTATGTTAATCGAAGAACTTGCAAATGCCGCGGATTCTCATTTGATTAGCAAACAACTGTATGTGTTATTTCATAGAGAGACAATGGAGGCGGAGCAGGCTGTGGTTGATCTTGAGATGCGTTGTGCCCATGCGGCGGAAAAAATCCGTAAGAAGAAAGCTTATATTGTAGAATTCGAAGCGGTAAATGACATTGAAGTTGCAAATGCCGTTACTTATTTGAAGGAAATGGTTGGGGTAGAAGAGGAACAAGAGGCTCTTTTGAAGACAATGCTGGTGAATGCGCAACGTGCTACTCGTCAGAGGCGTCGCTATATGGCAAAGGTCTATAACCAAATAACGGGATGAAGTGGGAAGGGTTTGCTTTTCTATGTTGGTCTTTTGGTTTGCATAAGTCTTTACAATATCCTATCTAGTTTCTAGTTGGTATAAATCTCATGTATTTAGTTCTAATAGTATGTGTAATGCTTATGTGTGTTTGATTAATTATATGTCTAACATAAAACCGTATAAAATAGATGGCAAAACCTTGAACAATAATCAATAAAAACAAGCAAGAAGCAAGTACCATTAAGTTCTTATACTGCAAATAACCTCAATAGTAGCAAACGAGCATAACAAAAAATATAACATGACATTTAAACAACATTATTTTCATCTACTACGGGTCACCCAAGTTAAACTGTTCGTAGTTCCAATCCATTTCATCATATTGATGCGAACTTGATGTTCCATATGTTGATGGTTGTATCGAACCTGAGGTTCCATACGTTGATGGTTGTCCCCAACCTGATGTTCCAGCCATTGATGGTTGTACCCAACCTGATGTTCCCTCCATTGATGGTTGTCCCCAACCTACTGCTCCCCCCATTGAGGGTTGGACCCAACCCGATGCTCCATCCATTGATGGTTGTACCCAACCCGAAGTTCCCGCCATTGATGGATGTACCCAACCTGATGCTCCCTGATTAGATGTGCCCTCCATCGATGGGTGTTGCCAAAATGAATTTCCCAACATCGATGGTTGTTGCCAAACTGCGTTTCCCACATTTTCCTGGAAAAACATTATTTAAACAATGGTGTACTCTAATGTAGAAAAAATATTATTATGAATAAGAGAATACAATTCAATTACATTTCTTTTTGGCAATGGTTCCATGCATGATTGACGCATGTGTCCAACCTTCCAGCACCTTGTACACGTTACAGGAGTTGGTACTTCTCCTTGAGATGCAATACGGTTTTTGTTTTTTGGTCTCCCTGATTGTTTTCGAATCACACCTGGTGGCTTCACAATTTGCAAGCCATCCGGTTTCTCCCATTCGGATGATTCTCCTACAGGGTAAACCAATCCTTGGTATGTCCCTTTTAGCGTTGTTGTTTTAAACCAATACCAGACCAAATGATTACAGTCTCTTTGTTTAAGAAATCTACTAACCGCTATTGCATGACCGCATGGTATACCGGAAAATTGCCATTGACAACAAGTACATGTCCAATTATCTAGATTCACAGTATGTTGCTTTCGAAAATCAACCACCTGATAAAGTATGTTAGCTTGAATACCTGCGACAATCCAATTAGCGCTTTTCATCATCCTGTCCTTTAGTTTTGCAGCAGCCCAGTCGCTAAGTTCCCCCTCTACCGCATCTAAAATATTTTTCGCATAATAAATTATTTATCAAATTGCATAAAATTCAAATTACATTATAAAAAATGAATGTTACCTTCATATTTGTCTCGACGTTCACAAAACCACCTTTGCACCAGCCCTCTATACCAGTCCATTAACCTTGTTATTGGTTCTTTTCTCACATCCCTTGTTAATGCATTTACCGACTCTGCGCTGTTGGATGTCATATAGTTGTACCGCTTAGCCGGACAATATGCCCTAGATCATCTCTCTACGCCAGCTTCAATAAGTTTATTGTAAGCTTCTGGTTTATATGCT
>JARVZY010010049.1:0-20814 GCA_030686995.1 Artemisia argyi | reverse complement strand
CAAACTTCCAGGTAGCACAACCGACTGAGTCAATGAGTCTACATAAGTTTACCTGCAAACTTGATTCTCATCAAGTTTACTTGTTCTCAGGGTATTTATTTCATTGTCATTCAACTAGTGTGATCCATAACATTTTGTAATTCTTTGATTCTTAATCAATAAAGTTTGACACGTTTGAAAAGTTAATTACTGGTTATTGATACTTGTTTACTCAGTGTGTTTACAGAATAGACATATAGTGGAACAAACAATTGGTATCAGAGCTAGTTTGATTTAAATCCGCTTTAAAACAAACAAACTTGTTCAAAGTTTTTTAAAATCAAGATCCAAGTATGTCTAACAACAATGACAATGTCCTTGCTCCTATGCCTCCACCTCTAATCCATATTGGTGGATGTGTTCAAAATCCCCTACCTCTAAATCCTGGAGGTGGTAATGGCCAAAGTTCTCTACATAGAAATGCCACTGCTGGTCCATCCTTCACTTACAATACGTCAACAATGACCTACCTCAACTCATGTCCTGGAGGAAGCTCATGTTACTCATGTCCTTTTACTAGAAGTGGATAATTTTCTAGACTGGAAGGATAGGTTTTTGGTCTACCTTAGTAGATTAGAACCTTTGTTCCTAGACATTCTTGAAAATGGTACATTCATACCAGAAGCACCAGCATCTACACCTGAGAACTTCTTGCCCAAACCAAAAAACAATGGTTACCGGATGAAGCTAATCTGGCTAATCAATACAATTGGTTAAAATCTATCATCATATTTGCTTTACCCAGGGACACCATGAAATCTGTTGTTAGGTGCAAGACTGCCAAAGAAATGTGGACTGACCTAGTACTAGGACATGAGGAACCCTCTGAAACCAAAGATATCAAAATTTCTACCCTCAGACTGAAATTTAATGCCTTCAAGGCACTTGATGGTGAAAAGGTTGTTCAAAACTTTACCAGGCGAAAAATTTTGTTGAATAACCTCTCAAACAAGGGTGTTGAAATTTCTCAAGCTGAGGTTAATGCCACCTTTGTTAACAGCCTTCCTAGGAAGTGGCTAAGTTTCAATCAGACTCAAAGGGCCAACAATTTCATAAAAAATGACACCCTTACCAAACTTTATGGGAAATACAACTATAAGGAATAACTCACTGGCCAAATCTATGAACCTGAAAACAAAAAGGTTTTGTCTCAGACCTCCATATCAACTGCTTTGTTTCCTAACTCTAATGTGCAAGTCTCTAATGGTGACTCAGATGTTGAAGAAGATACAAGAAACAGTCAAGAGTTCATGGCTGACGTCACCGCTGAGTTTTAGGATAGGGCATTACTAGCTAATCAGCGACGGCTTTATAAAAGGTCAAGGAGAATATGGGCTGCTAAGGCTGACAAGTCAAAGGAAACTTGTTTCCAATGTGGAAGACCTGGCTATCCAAAAAACAAAACATCCACTCCACCATACCCATCAAAAACAAATTTTCAACCTAGAACATATCACAACTCAAACTTTCATTCAAAAAATTCCAACAAACCTTTCAAGGATTACAAAACCTTGTACAATGGGAAGAAAGCTGAATTTGCTCTCCTTACTCAAAAAAATTCCAACAAACTGGAAAAGGGTGATAATGCTTCACCCTCAAGCCAAAAGGGAAAGAGCAAAAGTGAAAAGGGGTTGATAACTGAGAATGATGATTGGGCTCTAAAGAAACGTAATCAGATGATGATGCTCATGTAAGAATAAAAGCATACATGGCACTGGCTGAAGAAGAACCTCCAGTTGGAAAAAAGGATTGAAGATCAAGTCAATGGGTCGAGATTGTCATGAAAAAGGTACATAAAGTTCTAGAAATGAATGATAATGATACTAGAAAACATGTACTTGACTATACACTTGTTGATATCCACTATGTGGAAGAACAAAGGTTAAACTTGTTTCAAAAGTTTGCAACACTGCAAGCTGAACTTAGTGAGTGCATAAATGAGTTACTTGACCTTAAACTTGTTAAAAAGCAACACATGACTCTCCAAATTGAATAAAACACGCTTATGTTGTGTAATCATGAAATCATGCAAAGAGTCTGTGAACTGGAAAACATTGCCAACAAGTGGACAAATAGTTCAAATCTGCTAAGCAAGTGTATCAATGCACAAATTTCTGGCAAACCCAAGAGAGGCCTACATTGTGACTCCCTGAGACTTGACAATCCATCTTCTCAAGAAGTAAAATTTGTCAACCATTTGATTTGGTAGAAGGAAGGAGCATATCTGGAGACATGCCTAACTCATACACTAGTAGAATACTGAGTCCTGCATATCAGACACCCGAGAATTTTGTCTCTAAGAATGCACCTGATTATTTATCTGATGGTGAATCTGTTAATTTTGAACCTTTTCCTGATCTACCTAAGTTCTAAGGAGCTGACCCTAATTACACATCAGAGGACTCTGACAAAGACAAAAGCTATGATCAATCCTCTTCAACCTCTGACAAGACTGATAAGATGGCTAAAAAGAAAACCCATATGCCAGAAATAGTCATTGATATCCCTAAGCTAACCCTAATGACCTTGGTCAAAGAAGTTCATGTACTAAAACAACAAGTTAAACCTATAACCGTTGGCTCATCATCTCAATCTCAGTCTGAAAGCTCATCCTCTGTTAAACCCAAGCAAAAGGATTAAATTTCCTACATGTTTACACTGTGGTTATAAAAACCATCTTGTTGAAGATTGTTATAATAACCTTATAGAAACCATCTTCTACATCTTCTTTTCATTTATCTATTTTCTTTTATCGTTTAAACCTCCGTTTCAAAATTATTGTTAGGAGACAAAAAAAAACCAAAAAGTTTAATACAGGGATAAATAGTTAAATAGCCCAGTTGCCCTGGGTCTAGGCATACTTAGCCTGATTTTGAAATATTCCCGTTTTAGCCCGGGTTGCCCTGGGCAACAAGCGTATAGCCACCCGAATGATGACAAGTGTCATTTTTAGGGGGAAACTTTTTGTGTTTTTTTTTGGAACTTTTGTAATTTTTGGGCAACTGGAGGACATGTGTCATCATGCGGTTGGCTATACGCTTGTTGTCCAGGGCAACACCGTGCTAAATCAATAATATTTCAAAATCGGGCAAAAAATGCCTAGACCGCAGGGCAATGCGCCATTTTGGTAATTATCCCTTTAATAAAAGTGTGGTCACTTTTATTTTCAACCACTCAAATAGAATATTCACCCACTAGATTCTCTAATTTTTACTTAAAAAGGAAATTGGACAATTATTTTGAGATATTCTGAAAAGGAAATATGTACTATTATTATGAGACGGAGGGAGTACCATTTATCATTATTTATTTAATTTGTAAATTGGTTTTATACACTAAGAGGTATAAAGTTTGGTTCAGTAAAGATCAAGAAAAATCAAGGTTCAAATGCGACAATTATAACCACTCATTTTTCATCAAGATGAAAAAACCCTCCTACATCATTTTGTTAAAGTTAAATATCTCATAAAACTTTGATATTTAAGTAAAACTAATTACATCAATATGTCAAGCATAAAATTATCTTTCGTTAGAGTGACACTTATATATACTTTCGTGGAACTTTTTTTTCGAGTTTTTTTTGGTGATTATTGGAATTTACGTTATAAATAATCACATTTGATTTGTAGTATCACGTGTAATATGTTATGAAAAATCACATGTGATTTGTGAAATTACATGTCATTTGTGATATGTAATTTAAAACTCGCATCACAAATCATATGTGATTTCTTATCGCATGATACTTAATATCCATATAAAAAGTGAAAAAAAAATTGGCGATAGTATAATGAAGTGCCCGTCTACTAAAAAGGAAAAAAAATGTCGCGATGGTGTATATTTTTTTTGTCGCTTAACGATTTACCGTTTGTATGATATTTTATTTTCAAAAATAAAGTAAAAAAGCTTACTTTCTTATTTTATTTATTTATTTATTTATTTATTCATTTATTTATTTATTTTTATAAAAGTAGGGGATAATATATCGAGAGGCAACCAAACTTTTAATTTCTTTTTTCTTTTTTCTTTTGTTATATAGGTTACTCATTTTTTGAAAGTAATTTGTAAGCCAACAAACTATGTATTTTTCTTTGTTTACGTTAATTCCGGTCAAATTTAATCCGGATAATTATCAAACGGAAAGAATGAACCTAACCTAACATATTAAAATAATAAGAATAAAAAGCCAATCATGAAATTACTATTTTATCTTTTTAAAGTACTTTTAATAATATAAACTCACACTTAAATAAGGGTATAATAGGTATTTTCACATCAAAATTTTCATTCATATTACTTGGATAAGTTAGAGGTTGGTTCCTTATTTATATTTTATAGTTTTCGGGAAGGTATTTGAACAGAACTGGTGTAAATGAAAATAAACATATAAATGAGCGGCCTATAAGTTTATTTCAATAAATTAGTGGTCTATATGTTAAAAGTTGAAAACTTTGATGATCTACATATACATTATCTCTAAAAATAAATAGCCAAAATTTGTCCATTTAATTTATTATTATTATTATTATTATTATTCCTTGTAAACAACATCCACAAAACAATCAACTAGGCGCTCCTTGAATTCTTTTTTTTTTAGTTTGTCTTAGATCATCGTACATTCTTATGTAGGGCTGAGCATCGGGCCGGATCCCGACCCGTCCCGAATAATCCCGATCCCGAAAGTCACTTAAATCGTAAACCGAATACCGACCCGAAAGTAGTCGCCGTCCCATCCCGAAAGTAGTCGGTTTTTGCTTGTATTTTGTCGGTTTTTTGCCCGTCCCGAATCTCGAAAATGCCAAAAATCCATCCCGACACCAGACCCGAGAAGCTATTACTCGGTTTTGGGACTATCGGTTTATGTCGGAATCGGATCTGTTGTCGGAACTCGGGCGGTTTTGCTCATCCCTATTCTCATGTTCCAACTAATCTAAGGGCAGTGGCAGTGGCAGTGGAGCGCCATGGTTGTTCGATATGGACCAAACGGAGCGGCATCACCGTTGCCACAGGGGCGGCATGGTTGAATCGGCAACAATCTCGGCATGTCACACCGAAGAATCATGGAAGTTGGGCATTAAATATTCAAACGTTGGGGCATTTAAAAATTCGAATGTTGGCATTTAAAAAATAAAATAAATAAATAAAAAATAATAATAAAAAATTCCCTTTAAATATACATGTTCAAATCACATTTTATTCACATAACCATTTTAAAATCACTAGCTAATTCCACTACTTCCATTTCCAACTCCTTTATTCATTAAAAAAATGGATCCAAATAAATGAAAATGTGTTTCAAACTCATCTAAAGGTCGTGGACGGGGCTCTCGATCACAACCCGTTCGTCTGCAAGTTCAATCACAACCCCTTCCCTACTATCCCCAAATGAGTCCTCCACCCGCTCACTATTATTCCCAACCTCCACCGGTGAATCCACCATCGCATCAACGCCAATATTATCACCAACCTCCACCGATGAATCCAAGCCAATACAATATAGCAATGACAAGTGAGTTAGACTCGTTCAATGATTTCCGTGACGGTCCATCGCGACGTGAACCAAGTGTCGAACGAGAATACCGCTATATGATTACGAGGATGATGAAATTGATTTTGTTCCCGAAACTCAACCACAAAATACATTCGGTATATATATATATATATATATATATATATATATATATATATATATATATATATATATTTTATAATCGGTATACTTTTCTTTTTTATAATCGTTATACTTTTTTTTTTTTTTTTTAATTTGAATATGTTATAATTTATTTGTGATAGTAGTTTTTAATATACTTGTTATAATTTAATTGTTATGTTATGTATTAGGCAAAGAAGAAAATGATGAAGATGTTTAAGAAGTTCAAGAAAACGAAATTGTCCAAAAAAGAGAAAAATCGACTAAAGCGGGAAAAAAAATTGGACATCGGACGAAGAGGTTGGCAAAAGTGTGGGTTCATATCTTGACATGTCCAAAATTCGAGAATGAACAAAATAGAGGAAGTTTTTAGAAAAGAATTCTAGAGCATTTCAAGGAAAACGTGAAAATATGAATGCCGCCATGAATGTCTTTAACGGGCTATTCATCCAACAAGTAATTTTTAATCTTTATATTAATTTATACTTTATATTTGTTATACTTGTATTAATTTATACTTAATATCTGTATATTTTTATTAATTTATACTTGTTACTTTTATAATTGTAGAACCGTGTTCGTGAGAGTGGGTGTGGCGATGTTGACATGATGAAAAATGCGATGGCCGATTACAATAAGAAAACAAAAGGCAAGTCTTTTAGTTATATTGAAGAATGAGAGATTGTTAGAAAAGCAAACAAATGGTTGGAACAACCATGTGTTGGTCAACGAAATTCGTCTAATTCTGACAAACGAAGAAAGTCGTCGAAATCGGGCAACTACGAGTCGGGAAGCAATGACAATGCTGAGACTGTTATTCAGGATTTGAATGACGACACAACTCTTACACGGAAAAGAAAAGGCGAAAAGACCGAAAGCAATTCGTTGATAAAGAATAGTGTTGTTGCGAGCTTCGACAACTACAAGGCAAAGAAAACACAACTTTTGGAGACGGTGGTGGAGAAAAAACTTGCAAAGGATGAGTTGGCCGAAAATTTAATGGCGGCACAACTCCGTAGTGTTGAAGAAAAGACTTTTTTGCTGGCGATTTTTTTACAACGAACCCCACAATAACATAACCGATAAGACTATGCGAGAGATCACTCTTGCCAAAAAAACGTGAGTACGCGAAGAAATATGGATGGCCTTGCAATTTTCAGATATAATTATGTTTTTTTTTATAAGTATTATATAATTTTCTTTTAATTATTAATGAAATATTATGTTTTATTAAATTGTTTAATATTATTATGAATATAAAAAATAAAAAATAAAAAATAAAATTAGTTTAGACATGAAATCATGGTTGCCACTAAAAAAGTATGGTGAGGCACGGTTGAATCGTGAAATAAGGTGGCAAGATATGATTGGTTAGTGGTGAATCATGAGGGAGGCATCGAAACATGACTACCACCCCTAAGTAATTTAAGCATCAATGTCATATTTTATTGTTACATAATGTGATATTCTAGCCTTATTTAAATTATATACCATATCAAAGTGGGCATATGAGAGAGTTAGGTGCTGTGGTGACGAATAATATGTTATTCGTCTATTATTTTAGTGCCACCTCATTATGTTACCAATAATACATTAATAACTAAAATATCCTCGCAAAAAAAAATGTTATTGGTGCATGTAGGTTTACAAAATATCTCACCAAAAATACAAACTCACTCAAAATAAATAAATAAAGACATGAATGGCATATGTGATTGGGATGGCTTAGTGACGAATGGAACAGGATGGTGATGCAGTTAGTTAGCCCTTCATTAGACATTGATCCCAAAAATACCTGATACGCACCCATGGGCGGAGATAATGGGGGCACAAGGGGTAGGTGTCCCATTAGCGAACAAATGTGTAGTATCAATTTATTGTGTGGTTTCTAAAATTTATTAAAGTGTGCCCTCTATAACTCCGCCCCTTTTACACACCAATGACACAATGTACCTAGCCCTCTAAGATAATCCTAGACGAGAGTTGTAATCTGCATTAAGAGCAATGGTAAACCTTGAGCCGTAGAGCTCGTGCCGTGGGCATAAAGTGCTGTCACATCAGCTAAAATCTCCACGGCACTAGAATTCCCACGGCACCACATTCTGACCGTATCCGTTGGCTCCAGAAATTCTGGTGCCGTCGGCCTTTATTTATTTATTTATTTTTATTTTTATTTTATTTTTTTTTTGCATAAAATAAAACATACACAATATTAACTAAATAAACTCCATTAATTTAAAAATCACACATTAAATTAAAAAAAAAAAAAAAAAAAAAAAAAAAAAAAAAAAAAAGTTGCATAAAATTAAAAACCTAGTACATAAACATGATAATAAAAGCCTAATCTTCGTCGGTAGGATACTTTGCTCGAATTCGAGCTTGTTGTGCTTTCACGACCCTTGCGTTGATTAGATCCATCCTGCTAGTATCCATTTCTAGCACCCGCATATCATCGGCAATCTTTTGAGATTCATATAAAGTAACTCTCGCGAGTGACTCTCGCTCAAGAACATCCATCTTTACCTTGCGGTCTAACTCGTATTGTTGTTGCAACATTTCTTGAAACAATGCCGGGTTTGAACCGGAACTAGCGGTCGAGTTTGACGAACGTTGACTCTTAGAAACCCGGTACATGCTGTCGGGCCGTGGCAACTCGTCGGGTCCAAAATGCTCGAGCTCCTCGTTCGTAGGCCGAAGACGATTACGTCTTGCCAAAGTCGAGTCGGGATTTTTCCACTTGTGCTTGTCTTTCAAAAACTCCCAAGCGCTCATGTATCTAAAATCATAACCTGTTGTTCTTTTAAACAATATGTGGCAACGGGTCATAAAATCTCAAATCATTCTCCCCACTCATAACAATAGTTTCATCCACCACCGTATTCCACTTCTTGACATCTTTATTTATTGGAGTCCACTTTCCCGTCAACATGTTTTTGGTACGAATAGTATAGTTGAGCCTCTTGGCTTCCTTGTTATATGCGTCGAGCACTTTGTACCAAAACGTATCCCTTTGTTGATCCGCACTAGTTTTTGGATCATCGGAAACTTGAATGAAACATTCCGCCAAGAGGTACTCCTCGTCTTGGCTCCAAAAAGTTCGAGGTTGTCGGGACGGGACCACATCTTCATCACTTTCTTTTTCTTTGTCTTTGTTGGTTTTCTTTTGTTTTGTCTTTGGCTTCTTCGCCATTATCTTTGACCTCGATTTTTTGGAGGTCGAGGTCGGGACCACTTCTTCTTCTTCTTCATCTTCTTCCTCGACATTGTCTTCGTCAACTAGATGGTAGGATGCATGGTCCAAATTTGGTTGGGAAGGGGTTGCTTGGTTTGGTTGTTGAGTTTGAGAAAATTGATTATATTGTTGTTGTTGTTGTAATTTCCATTGACTAAATAGTGCTAGTTCTTCGGGGTTCATATATGGATTTTAGAAGGAGGGAAAGTAACCCGATTGAGAAGACGAACCCGGCATTTGGTTGAGATTCATTTGGTTGGTTGGGTCGTTTAGCATGTTGTTAATCCATTTTTGGTTGGGATTCATTTTGGATGAAAAGAAATAATAGAAGTAGAGTTTAGAATTATATTGGAAGTGTGTGAGTTAGAATTATATTTGAAGGTGTATTTATAAGGTTTTTTTAGAGTTTAATTTGTGGCATTTATTGTTAAAATGGGAAAAGGGGACAAAAAAAAACGGGTATATACCCGTTGCATTCAAACGGCACAATTTTCAAAAGTCCATTTCCATTATAACATTCCAATTTCAAAAAAAAAAAAAAAAAAAAAATCCACGACGCTGGCTGCCCACCACGGCGCAAGGCACAATGGCGCCGCCAACGTAACCGTGCGCCATCATCGTTTTTCGGCTAGTGGGATGGCGCGAAGCCATAATGCAAACGCACCCCTTGCTCTAATACACAATTACACAACACTACAACACACAAATACGCAGGACCATTCTAGCCAACACCACATATTTGCAAACCCTTCACTACAAATTCCAACCATCTTTTCCTACCCATAAATACACCGCATCAGTTCTTACATCAAAAAAGTCCAAAATCTTTACCAAAATCCCAAAAAAAAAAAAAACAAAAACAGAAAGACCTTAAAAAAGACAAAACATGCTTCATCTGTTCTTTGCAGTTGGATTCTCAGCAGTACCTTTAACCTTGTTTATACCTCCAGTTAGAAACTTAAATATGTTTGTAGGATCTATGCAAGAGCTTTGGCGTGAGTCAAGTATGTACACCAATAGGGTGTATCCACGTGTACGGTATGCTTGTTCTAGGATTTTGGATTGTTTGCTTTGTAGCAATTCCACTCGTTAAGATCGATCAAAAGCCTTTTGTTAATTTTGATCCCAGATTGTATGTAACTTTTGTTATTTTAACTGTCTCGAGGATTAATGAAATATATATGGGCTATTAATTGGAGGATATTTTTTATGTTAGTTTTGAGTCTTGGTTTAATTATTGTGCTTTAGCTTCTTTTTTCTATGGTTGATTATTTGATCTGTTCTGATAGTGTTGTTTTCTTTTAATTAGGCAGCTTATTGAGTTGCATGTTATTCAAAGATAATATTGTCTATACTTTATATGTATTGTTTTCGGTGAAGTTTTATAAGTATATGGGCGTTTGGCAACCAATCACGTCGGTATGTTTGGCGGGGGAGGTGTGGAGCGTTTAGGGCGGTGAGCGGTGAGTGAAGATAATTTTGAATTTTAGTAGTTGTTTGGCAGTAGAACGGTGAGTTTCGCCTAATTTTTAGAAATGCTAATTTTTCAACGTAGTATCATTGACGGTTGTACTTTATGTAATTAAAAGCGATCAAGAGAGTGCTTATGGTAAATACTCTTTTATGGAAAGATTATTACTGTTATTAGTGTAGTTTATTCACTTTATTGTATTAATTATGGGCATTGTGTAACATTCGATAAATTTTTATTTTTGAGAATAAGTTCCGAGTGTTTGGTTAAAGTCAAGTAGTTTATGTTTCTCAAGTTATCCAATCTTTTTGTGAGTTGCTTTAGCCTTTAGGTGCTGCTTTAATTAAAGAGGTGGGTGTACTTTACAAAATTTTTCTCACACGCTGACGTGGCGGAGTGTTGGTTGGTTGGTTTTCTGTGGCCTACAGAAAACCAACGACGTGGCGAAGTGTTGATTGGTTGGTTTTCTGTGGCCTACAGAAAACCAACCAACCAACACTCCGCCACGTCAGCGTGTGGGAAATTTTTTTGTAAAGTGTAAGTGGATCTAGTATTTTTCTTAATTAAAATAAGGTAAATAAGAGTATTTAAAGGAGTATTACGGTAGTTCAAGATAACGTCGACTTAATATAAGTACTGCCAAGTCTTTAAAATAAGCATTCCTCAAATTCCCGAAAGACCCTCAGCTTTGGATATGTCCAGGTTTTGTCGACCAATTACTTTTGTCTTTGATTCGTAGATGGGTTCAAGCGTCCAATTTTGGATTTACGTAGGTATAAAGTTAATTATTTTTGAAAGTTGACTTATAATTTAGCATTTGAAAATTTGATATTCTATTACGGTTGGTGCAGGTAAGTTATGTCGACCAATTACTTTTGATGCGGGTCGTGCCATGAAGTGGTGTCACATCAACACTTTTTACCCATAACACTAAAACACCTCTCTCTCATATAAAAGTTGTGTCATGCAATTAAAAAAAAAGTATTATGGGTCCACACCTACAAAAAAAAAAAAAAAAAAAAAAAAAAAAAATCGTTGATGACGTGAGCTGGTAATTACCAGCCGAGACACGATGGCCCGAGGTCTGGTATAGTTTGTGGCACCATAGACTAGCGCCGTCGATTATGGCTTGAGCCATCAGCAACTGTACCGAGACCTCTTATAGTGTGAGGAGAGAGAAAGAGAAGTTATTATAAGACTGACTACAATAGAAAACCCGACTTCTATGTACGGATTTTTAAATATACAATCGCGTATGCGTATAATGACTAATTTCTACATATGGACCATAGACTCTTCTTTTAGAATCCGACAACTCTAGTTTTTGTTTATTTAAAGATTTCATAAACATATGCGACGCTATATTGATAACTTTTGACTCTTTGGTGGCTAATCGATTAAAAAAACGAATGAAGGATTGGGCTACAAGTCTACAACTTCTTGCTTATACGTTTTATTTGATGGGTTTTACTATTTATAGCCCGAAATGCTATATTTAAAAGTTAAAAAGATGCAAAAATAATTGTACTTTAAATTAGTTGTGAGTAGTTACATGCAACGCATGTCATAATACACGTTTAACATTTTTCTTTTCTTTCTTTTATTAACTAGTAAAACCACGAGAAGGAAAGTATATTAGCTTTTTCAACTTTCAATATAAGGATTATAAATGTATGCATCTAACCACTATATTATTTTGTGTTATCAAGCTATTGTTTTGTATATCATACATATGAACTTTTAATAACTTCTAGTGCAAGTATCGTAAATTAACTTTTATTGTGTGTATCATCACAATGGATGATTATGTGACACTACTTAATCAATTTCCATTCAATATACACATATTCGTTTAAAATTATATCCGTTATATCCTTTTTAGGACCTATTATTTTATTTTCTTGTCTTCTCTTAAAGAACAAATGTTTCTCGTCTCTTGCCACTGAAAATGATATGAAAAAAGTAGTCAATTGTCGATAAATTTAACCGGCTAAGTAATACTCTATGATGTATGTAACTCCATTCACTTCAAATGATGCCACTAGGGTGATGTAATCAATATGGTCGTCGCATATGATGAATTATTTAGAACGGTAATGCGCGTTCGAAAGAAGTTGAGACAATGCGTCCTTTGTATTCATTTATTTGCGAATATTCATCAAATGCATTAGATGTTGTGACAAATGACATATAATGAAAATGCATTTTATAATAACAGTAAAACTCATTTAACCCATTCAGTGGCGAAGCTTGGATTTTGTAAGTGGGGGGTCGGGATCTAAATTTTTTTTTTCCTAAGGCTATATTTCAGGTATACCGAAATTTTTGGGGGGTCGAAACCGAATATACCGAAATTTTTCTACACGAAAACTATATACCCCCTACATCGCAAAAAAAATTTCGGGGGGTCGGGCGCCCCCCCCGGGGCCCCTATGAAGCTTCGCCTCTGAACCCATTGACCCGGGTGACCCTCTATGCAACCATAGCGTTTGCTTTAACATAATTTATATTTTTAAACATTAGCAAGTTACCTCCTTATATTTCATAAGTCATGTTACCTTACCTCTTTGTATATTAACAAACCAAAGGTATCATCTTGTCGGTCTCCTTACTCACTTAAAAGTGTCACTTTCGTTTCTTACAAAATAATTAAATAAAGTATTATAAGCTTTTGCATCATATATCAATCTAACGACGTGGCTATTAAACAAAATTAAATACGAGTAGCGCATTTACAAACTGCTTGATAACTGCTAGTGATCTTATCTTATGTTTATACTACGTAATATGGAAATTCTCGAACGTAGTAGAAATTAATTAGAGGTTTGAATAGCCCTAATTTAAAAATGCTTTGAAATTGTTGGTAAAAGTGACTAATGCATGGATTTTATAATATGGAAATTCTCGAACGTAGTAGAAATTTTTGGTTATGATGTACTAGCTACACTTCACGTGGATCTTCTTCTATTTCGTTGAACAATAATAATTCGTCAATTTTACAGATTAGCGTTAATGTTATTCTTTGTTTAAAAGCATTCAACATCTATTTCGTTACCCTTTTATACGATACTGAAACAAACGATCGCATTTTGACCTTACAAAAACGCCGTTTAAGCATTTATTTGGTAAGTGGAAGACTTGAACAGGATGAAACGACGTCGTTTAAGGGTCAAACAATACCATTTAAGGATGCCTTATTTATTTTGAAATTACATTTAAGTGGAGCGACGTCGTTTTGATGTTTATTTATTTCTTTGTATACTAGATACGCTTGCGGGAAAAAAACACACTTACACATAGAAATAAAAATCGACACGCACACAAACTCTTATATGGATCAAGAACATTAAAACGAAAATTGTTTGCCGCATGTAAGTGACACCTTTTTATTTTATTTACTTGATTAGTCGCTGATGTTTTTGAAATTCGGTATTATTTACCTTAGCCTTTTTAAAGGTTTGGTCGTAACGATTATTAAAACACGTGATAATGTCTGACATACCATGGTTTGTGTTCAATGTTGTTTTGTAAGCTAGAGTTGTTACATGTTGTAATTTTTCAAGGGTTTTTCAATTTGGCCGTTTAAAGTTAAATTTCTTTTAGGGTTTTGATTGAAATGAGGAGTAGAATAGCTAATTATGCCTTACATAAAATTGTTGCATGTTGTAATTTTTCAGGGGTTCTGTAGTTTAGCCATTTAAAGATAGAATTGTTTAGGGGTTTGGGTCAGAATAATGAGTACTACACTTGAATGCGTGACGTATCATAATAGTTACCTAAAAGTGTGGTTAATTATAGGTGTTAGGGTTTGTGTTCATTGTTGATTCTTAAGCTATGGTTGTTGCATGTTGTAATTTTCCAAACTTTTGTGGATCTAATTGGGATGCAGTTGTTGCATGTCCTAAAGCTTGCTAAAAAAACATAAATTGTAGGTTGTAGTTTGCATTGTGAAAGGTAACTAATTTCCCGCAAAGATACGAATATGAGTAGTTTAAGTAAGCAATCATGAACAATTCAAACTAGATATTTGAGGTCAGTTTAGAAGTCATTGCAATAGGGGTGCTCTGTGCCACTATTTGATGTATGTTACTTTGTTATATTCCATTTGTTATGATTTTATGATGATCGACATTTAGGTTTTAAGGTAATATATGGGGTGTTTAGTCATTCAGTGATATGAGTGATTATATGATTATTGTGTTTTATGTAGCAATGTTTTAAGGGGTTTGGGTATTGCTTTATAACATTGTTTATTTGGTTATTACTTTATGATGCAGTCTGTAGGTAGTTTTGAAAGTGTTTGGGACTTCTTATATAAGCTATTAATATGTTATTTGGGGGGTCATAAGAGCTTATTTCATGAACTAATGAATAGATAAGGAGGTATAGTGATATAAGCTACCCCACTGAAAAGGAAAAGGGAATGCATTCTTTAGGTACCGAAAGATTGCTTTTTACAACATAGATCTTGCTAACAGTCTACTTCTAAATTATGCCCTTTTTATTTGAGATTAGATCTACCAGTTTATTTCCGATTGTGCTTTTCTCCCTTGTTTGTTATAAAGTTTGTTGAGCGAAAGAAGCTTCAGTGAATAAGTTTAGAATAGGCAAACTGTAAAGATAACTTTTTTTAGTGTTTGTTTAGGAATTACTTTACTGGGTGTGCTTTTTCGAAGTGATTATGTGGTATTGAATAGTTAGTCGTTGAAAATGGGCTGATGAAAGTAGAGTTTATATGTACTTATAGTGTGCTGATTGGATTTTTGATAATGAGATATTCAGATGTTGAACTAGTGGGCAAAAATTTTGCCAGATAAAATATGAACACTATCATAAACCATAAATTTAATATTACCAACGTTTAATCCTTGCCTGACTCTGATGATTTGTTCAACTAGTAATCTAAAATATATCTCAGGGAAAAAAGAAATAGGGTCTAAAAGGATGCGGATTTTGTCTTGCCAAAATTGTGTCGTTTAAGGTTTGCGTTGGACCATCTACGGTTTAATTTGTATTTAAAGTCAAATCAACACTGTTTAAACATAAGCTTTGGTGTTTGGGATTATGCTTAAACAATGTTGTTTGTTGCATATAAGCATTAGCTTTTCATTTTATAAAAAATAATAAAATTATACTTGCTCTATGGCATATATGTTTCGATTTATGGGATCTGGTGAGGGTTATTGGATTTGCTTTGCATTATATTTCCTTTGATGTGATGATTTAGTAACCTTTAAACTTTTGTGACTTTGGATATCATCGGTTTTAGGTTGGACATTTGGATCTCAGGTTCACAAAAATAGAAGCTTCCATTGGCTTACAGGGTTTGGTTATGATGGTGAAAAGGTTTCATTCACTCCCTTAGACGCTTACGTCTGCTCTGCTTTTGTAATTTTGCATTGTTAAAGAAAATTTTTCATAAGTATGAATTTATGGTTTATGTTAGTGGTGTGCATATCTGATTTAGATAGTAGTTGCTTAGCTAAGATGGTTTGGTCACTTGATGACTGGATGACATAAAATATAACCATATTTTGCAGCCATCATGTTATCTGAACTAAAGCATGAAAAACTTTTTAACTTGGATCTGCCATTACCCGAAATGGTTGTGTCTGATGCACTTTATAAATATGTAAATGGCAATCTATTTTTTTTGTTAGAGAGAACAGCAAAATACATCCATGTGGTTTACAGGTTTTGACATCTTACATCCCTGTCAGAAACTTTTGGCAAGATACATCACTCGTTAGTCAAACGTTTGCCACCCTACATCCCACGTTTACTATGAGGACTAACAGTGCAATTTTTTTCTCCGTTATCTCTTAACGAGACTAAAAATATTACACTGTTAGCCTTCGTTAGCCAAACAATTGCACCGTTAGTCCTATTTTTGAGTTTTTTTTTTTCGTTTTTTACGTTTTATCCGTTTTGTTAGGATCAAAGTTTATAATCTTAACACGTAAATGGAACGACATTTACGGGATTACATTAGCTATCTTGAAAGGCACAAACACATGGACTAGAAGCGTTATTATTGTAAAGTTGTGTGTTTGTTGACCTATTAATACCCCCTCCATACTTCCATGGAGGGGTGAGACTTAGTGTGTAACCTTTCATCTTCCTTATTATCAATAAAACACATAGTGTTTCCCTTCTCTCTCTACTTTCTCTCACTAACATGGCTTTCATCTTCTTCCATCTAAACCGACCCCCCGAATCACAATATCAACACATAAAATACGATCCATCAAGTGGTATCAGAGCCAAGGTTGCATATTGGTTGATTTTGTGGTATCTTCTTGTCAAAAAATGTCATCTTTAATTGTTTAACCATGTGCCGTACCATTTTTTATCATTTTTTTTGGGGAAACAGTTGTTGACATACTTTATACATCAAGATTTGGTCCAAAGTTGCTACCTTTAACTGTTACATAATTTTTTTGAGACTTTTGGTACCAAATTAAAGCCCGTGAAAATAGATATGTGGTAAAAAGTCACATATTTATTCAGTGTCAACACAAATATATATGTGGTCTTTTTTGTCTCATGGTCTAATATTATCTTGTTGCAACCCGTGATAAACATTTGTGATCGGAAAACTGGGTCAGAAACGACGGTTGAAGAAGCTGGTCGGAAAACTCATCGAAAACTCGATAAACAGTCGGAAAATCGCTGGAAAAGTCGGAATTTCTTGTATAAGAAATTCTCGATGTACTTGTTATCAAGAACATATACTTATCGAGAACACAATACCCGAAATTTTCGAAAATTTTTAATTTTACGAAAAGTGTTTCACATTCTCGATAACACATTCTCGATAAGTATTCTCGATAAGCAAAAGTATTCGATATGTTCAAAAGTTTCGAGAAGTTAAGGGTGCGTTTAGTTGAGTGAAAACACCCTTGTTTTCCACAAAATATTTTGTGGAAAACAAGAAAAACAGAGATCGCGTTCAAATTAGTGTTTTCCAATAAAATTCTCTACAAAACACAAAATTTCTATTTCCAACTTTAATACACAAAACTACAAAACTTTTTTTTTTGTTTTCCCCTATTTTCTATTAAAATACCCCAAATCCGTTTTCGTCAGTTGTTTTACGTTTTCGACTGATTTTTTACGTTTTCGTCAGATTTTTTACATTTTCGTCAGATTTTTTACGTTTTCGTCCGATTTGTTACGTTTTCGTCCGTTTTTATACGTCCTCCTTCGTTTTTTACGTTTTTGTCAAGTTTTTTACATTTTCGTCTGTTTTTTTACGTTTTCGTCAGATTTAATAAGTTTTCGTCCGATTTTTTACGTTTTTGTCCATTTTTTTACGTTTTCGTCAGATTTTTTACGTTTACGTCCAATTTTTTATGTTTTCGCACGATTTTTTAAGTTTTCATCCGTTTTTTTCTGTTTTGGTCAGATTTTTTACGTTTTTGTCAGATTTTATACATTTTCGTCCGATTCTTTACGTTTCCGTCTGATTTTTTAAGTTTTCGTCCCGTTTTTTTACGTTTTCGTCAAATTTTTACATATGACAAAAAACGGACGAAAACAGACGAAAACTTAAAAAAACTGACGAAAACGTAAAGAAACGGACGAAAACAAAAAAAATCGGATGAAAACTTAAAAAACAGACGAAAACGTTAAAAATATGACAAAAAACGGACAAAAACGTAAAAAATCTGACGAAAACTTAAAAAATCTGACGAAAACGTAAAAAACGGATGAAAACGAAAATCATCGGACGAAAACTTAAAAAACCTTACGAAAACGTAAAAAAACGGATGAAAACGTGAAAAATCGAATGAAAATGAAAAAAAACGGACAAAAATGTAAAAAAAAACTGACGAAAATGTAAAAAAACGGATGAAAACGTAAAAAATCTGACGAAAACATAAAAAATTAGACGAAAACGTAAAAATAGACGAAAACGTAAGAAAAATAAATAAAAAGGGACAAAAACGTAAATTATCGGATGAAAACGTAAAAAAACATACGAAAACTTTATTTGATATTATATTTTAATTTTTTAATTTCTTTATTTTCTCGTATTAGATTTTTTAGTTATTTTATAATTTAATTGGTTAGTTTATAATATTTGTTTTTGTGTTTTGAAGATGTTTTTATAATATTAATATGGTGAATAGTGAATTGAGATATAAAACAACAACACTTAAACATGTTTTATAGTTTTGGAAAATAGAAAACACAAACACATGTTTATCTGACTAAACACGTTTTCTAAATTTTTCATTGTTTTGTGGAAATCAAACTCTCCTCCCTTTTCCTACAAAACAAGAAATAGGAAATGAAAGAAAATGTTTTCCAACTAAACGCCACCTAAAAGTTTTGAAAATCTCATCACCTATCCTAATCCCATCACCGTCTCGAACTGAAAAAATAAATAAACAAAGATCTCAGATTTTTTTTTCGTGTTACAATAGATTCGAAGACATCAAAAGTCATAAACACGAGAAACAAAATCTATCATCATCGATCTGTGGAAAGTGCTTATAACTTTCATAGAATATCTGAATGTAAAAGAATGATTTATAACAATTATGTTACAAGCATTCCTTAGCTCGTTCTAAGACACAAGTCAATATACAAATGATACAAACACCTACCCGAGACCCCAAGAAGGATCTTGAAGCATTGTAAACACTTTCTTGATTCGTCTTGTGCAGCAATGATGATATAAATTAAGGTTCGAGTTGGATTGGTGCTTAGATGATGATGGAGATCATCTTTGATTATTATGTGATAAAGGGAAGAGAAAGTGTGGTAGGCGGATATTTTAGGAGATGTGTGATTTTAGGTTTAGGTCAAATTGGTGTAACTGTGAAGTTATACGTACATCTAACCGGTTGGACATTGGATTGGAACGTGCTATGATTTAATTTTGGGCTGAAATCTTATAATTAATACGCAAGTTTTGAAACTGTTTGCTATTTAATTTTGGGCTGAAATGTTATAATTAATACGCAAGTTTTGGAACTGTTTGCTATTCGGATTCATTTTAGGAGTTGGTCTGGGCCATTTGTTTTTCTTAACAAGGTAATGGGCTAAATTGCAATGATTTATTGGACTGGGATGCTATGTTACAAATTATTACATGGACTATCAAAATGTTATACTCCGAAATATATTTTTGGACACAACATTTTTGATAATATATAATGTAATGAGCGGTATTTTGGTATTATAAATTTTCATGGGGTTACATAATTTTTTTGACAAGATCGGGAAACCATTATCAAGATTCACTTAAACCGTCAAAAGTCTAGTTTTGGGCATTTAACCGCAAGATGTGACTACGACGATAATTCTTTATTATTTATTTGAGGTTGAAGTGGAATTTCACAGGTGAGTGTACTTAGTATCTTGAAGATATCGGGGTTGGTTGGATGGATGATTCTTCGAGATCCTTGTTCGAGCTTTTATCCGTACGAATGACAAAGACTTGAGTTGTCTAGTTATATCTGATGTAAGGAGTTACGTTGTTGTGCTCACAGTGTATAGCTATCACTTTAAAGGAGTTACGTTGTAGTGCTCAAGTGTCACCAAAAGATGTGGATGATTCAAGAGACGTTCATATACAATAAAGGATGGTTGGATGGGTATATAATTTCCTACCATTATTGAAATTCTCAGTATTGGTTCTTAATCAGACAATAGTGCAAGTTTAAGTCACAAGTTCGGGTTATTTTACTTCAGTCTCAAGTTCGTCATGTTGGGTTTCCTCCATCAGTAGTCACTACAAAGAGCCGATAGAATGATAATGGGGTTGATAAAGAGTTAGCTGAGAGGAGTATCAAAGAGTGGAGATGTTTATCAGCAGTTGATTCTCATAGGCTATTTATGATACTTCACACGTAATCGGTTAGTTAGACATATGGGGTTACGCTGCCTCCGTTTCCATCATAAACATAGTGTGTATGCTTCCGATTCCGCGAAGACATCGTGGGGGAAGAGAGAGTGGGTGTTCTTTGCTTTCTTTGACTTTTCTTGACTTCTTTGTGAAAACACTCATTTTCCACGAGGTTCTGCAATTAGGGGGAAGAAATGTGCACATCAGAGACGCATAATAGACTCACGTGATCGAGCTTACAATTTTATTACTACCGGAGAGACGTCCGCAGAGATGATCAGTGGTTCAGTTTTGTGATTTTGGTGTAATCATTTCAACTCTCGCGGGGTGTGAAGTGTGAAGTAGCCTACTTAAGTGAGAAGATCTTACTGATTTCTTGCATGTTACCCCCGAACGGAGCTTCCGCGTTGAGTACAACTGTGATTAAGTGACTAGTCAGATTTGCTTGGTGTGGTTTACGATGTTATCTACAAATTCCGCTGCGTACTCAAAACTTCAAAAGTTAGAAGACATGTTAACTACATCAAAGTTTCGAATCTGCTGAAGACGGTTGTCAGTTTGTG
>JARVZY010010048.1:0-21503 GCA_030686995.1 Artemisia argyi | reverse complement strand
GGTAGTGCTAACTTATGGGTGCCATCTTCAAAATGCATAACGTCGGTATGATTGTGTTAATTAAGGATATATGATATATGGTACATCTATGAGTATACACAGAAGTTAATTTGTTATGTTTATGCTGATCTTTGCAGGTATCTTGCTTTTTCCACAAAAAATACAGGTCAAGTCAGTCAAGGACTTACAAGTTGAACGGTCAGTGAGTTATCCGTGTAGAATTTAGTGTTTTACTTATTTGTGTGATGTCTAAACTATCGTAGAATAGAGAGGTGTGGATTGTATTTTGTAACACTAAATGATAACAGTATCCAATTTATAAGCTATATTTTAGTTGGGTAAAGGGTCAAAAGAGTCAACACTACTTTCAACTTTTTTTTTTTTTTTTTTTTTTTTTTTTTTTTTTTTTTTTAAATTTGTTTCGTGACTTTCAACATGTATGTGTCGTGTTAATTTATTTTTACTTTACAAAGTTGGAATTTAACATATACAAAGTCGACCCATGTTTACCCTAATACCTATTTGATTGTAACCGATTTTCCTGCACCAAGCAGGACAGCCTGCTGCAATCCAGTACGGAAGTGGATCCATATCTGGGTACTTTAGTGAAGACGATGTCCTAGTTGGTGATCTTGTTGTGCATGATCAGGTAAATTGTCAACTTTTTCTCGAGGTCATCTATTATATTCTGGTGAAGAGGTTGGATTGAAGTGTCCAAAATCTGTGATATACTTAGATGTTTATTGAGGCAACAACGGAGCCTGGTGCGACATTTCTGGCTGGCAAATTTGATGGTATCCTTGGGCTCGGATTCAAGGAAATCTCTGTTGGCAATGCTGTCCCAGTGTGGTATGTTATTATTTTACAAAATAGATTTTGGACTCACACTATTGGAGTAACATAGAAAATATACATTTTGACTTTTTGTATTAAATCCCAAATCATGATAATTCATAATAACAAAGGTATCACTTGTGCAAATGGTACTTTTGCTGTGCATCTACGTGTAGCTAGTGATGGGCTTAATCCGGTTCGCGCCAAAAACCTGTAAACTTTTAGAATGGTTTGAGCGGGTTGCGTTTGGTTTCTTTGATCTTCATTAATAATCACAAAGTAGTACATATAGTATATTAACTGTCGAAAATGAAGTGTTGTAAAATAATGATCCAATTGATGCAAATTATACCTTTGGAAATTTGAAAATGTTCACCCGTTTAAACACTTCGCTGCTTAGCTATTTTATATCAAAATTTTTACCCCTCTTGTGATGTCCTAGTTAAACTTTCCACAGATACTCAATTTATCATTAATAGATTTAATTTGACAAGGCTTAAGAATACATATTGACATGGTTTCATCTCACATTAATCTATTGTACAGGGAGAACATGGTGAATCAACATTTAGTTAATGAGAAAGTATTTTCATTCTGGCTGAACCGGAAATCCGAGGAAGGCGAAGGGGGTGAAATCGTCTTTGGTGGAGTTGATCCAAAACACTTCAAGGGTGAACATACTTACGTTCCAGTCACTCAAAAGGGTTACTGGCAGGTTTGTTTAACTAACTTCTAATGCTTACTATATTATTTTACTAATACATAGACATGTGTGTGTATTCTAATCTTTTTTTTGGATTCTTGTTTTCTAGTTTGATATGAGCGATGTACTTATTGGTGGGAAATCAGCTGGTATGCTGTTGAAATTTTTTGTAAATAACTTCCTGCTAGATCTTCCATGACGTGCTTGTTTTCTTGCAGGGTTCTGTAAAACTGGATGTTCGGCCATTGCAGATTCAGGAACCTCATTAATTGCAGGCCCGACAGTATGTACCATTCCAATTCTTGTTATCCTGATGTTGTTGATAACTCTTTAATCTAGTATTTGAAATGTTTCTATTTTGCTTCTATTGTAGGAGGTGATCAACCAGATAAATCAGGCCATCGGAGCTGCTGGGCTTGTTAATGAGGAATGTAAGAAAGTGGTTAAACATTTCGGAAACCAAATATTTGATATGCTTGCCGGAACGGTAAACAACTCAGTAATATTCATACATAATAATAATTTAATTGTTTGTTTCAATATCTTACTTTCCCCCTTACTTATTTTACAATACAGGTTGCACAACCAAAGCAGGTATGCTCCCGTGCTGGATTCTGTTCTGGTCAAGGAAATGGCGATGATAGGTCAGATTTCTAAGCCTTCGTTTTCGATTCTATGTAATTTTTTGTCATTCCTCTTTCTTTGCTTTACCAGAGCGCCATTCAGTATTTGTGGCAAGTGTAAATATTCGCTTATGAATGGCTTGATTCGATTTATCCGAAACAATTATTACATGTAAATAAGGAAAAATGTAGCTAGTAAGGAAGAGGACAAACGGGTCAAAAGTCTCCCAGAACATACTTGATGCATAAACTAAACAAGTTTTTCAGGAAAGAGATAATAACTGAAATGATATTTTTTTCCCATGGTTGACACACTAATCATGTGTTAAAGTTCTCCAGATTTATGGCAAAACATGTTTCAGTTCAGCAAATGGCCGATCTCACCTTAGCAAATAACCTATTTTGAATAACATATATGCCGTGCAGTATTGCCATTAAGAGTGTGGTAGACAAGGATGACGGTGTTTCTTCTGGATTAGAGAACTCCCCTATGTGCACAGCATGTGAGATGATAGTAAAATGGGTGCATAAAGAGCTTGCAGAGAATCAGACACGTGACAGCCTTTTAGGTTTGGACAGGGAAGTGAGTTTTCTCATTTTTCTCGTTGGTATTTAGTATTCTATATGATATACTTTGTTGTTAATTGTCACTTATATATTCTAAAATTGCAGTTATGTGACGTGGCACAGAGCCCGGTCGGAGAGACGATGTTTGATTGTGCAAAAATTCCTTCTTTGCCTATTATTTCGTTTACCATTGGTGGAAAAAAATTTGATCTTACACCTGACCAGGTTTACTTATATTTTATGTGAAGTTTCCACTAATAATGGAATGTCCCAAATGCCCCCTGTAACTTCTTATCTCTTGGTTTTGCAGTACACACTTAAGGTTGGCGAGGGACCTGCTGCACATTGTATTAGTGGTTTCATACCGTTGGATATTCCTCCTCCACGTGGCCCACTTTGGTACGTGCATGACAACATATATAAGTTTTCCCTTGGTGTATTTAAAACTCATGAAAATGATAATCTTATGCCACACTTATAACGATAGTACTATAGTAGTAGTTGAATCTTATTAGAAAATTTGTAAAATTGATGGTCAATATGGTAGAGAAAGTGTTAAAACTATATACTTAACATGTTGATATTTCGGATATATTAATATGAACATCTTTCCCGGCTGTTTTATAAGTTTCTAATTAAATATGTTTCTTTAACTATAACGAATATAGATGACATAGATGAAATTATTTAATATACGGAGGGAGTTGAGAGATTTTAAGAAAGAACTACAAGATATAATTTAGTGCTTTAGATATTAAATCTTGTTAATTTGCAGGATATTGGGTGATGTGTTTATGCGTCCTTACCACACAGTATTCGATTATGGCAATGAACGAGTTGGATTCGCAGAAGCTGCATAAGCAGGACGTCTTAAGCAAAGGCGCTAGTTCTGATGAACCTTCCATCTTTGCTAGTGTCTTATAGAACTAAGTATAATGTTCAATACTAGTAATCAAGTAATTATGTGGTTTGTTGTGTACTTTAAAGTGTTTTCTGGTGAATACATCCATCTTTGTGTTATTGGCAAATGGCTTGTGTTGATAATTCAAGGTAAATGAAGATGTCCTGTTTCGTGTCAGTGTGCTTTATATGTCCAATCTACTTGATTAACCGATGGTTTTGTGTTTGATAGTACAATAATTTAGGATTGGGGTTGGATGGACAAGTAGGGAGTTAATGCACGTGCTACATATGTGACGTAGAACGGAAGCATGCTATATATGTGTCGTAGAAAAAAGCTTGAATAAAACCCTCATAAGGTTAAACAAAATCACAAAGGATTTTAAAAACTTAAAAGTCAAAGTTTATTGATAATTGAATGTTTAAACAATGAACCAAGACTTATATTTATAGGGAAGTAAGTCTTTGGGAAAAAGTCATATGAATAAAGTAAAAACCGACTTAAAAAATAAAAGGGAAGAAACGACATTCGATGCCTCTATTGCGTGACAAGGTTTATGTGTTTACGTCTTAGCAACAAAGATGTGAGGATTGATCCTTATTCGAGAGTTCGAATGCATAACAAGAAACATTCATTTACACCATAGAGAAAAATAAAAGTAAAACAAATAAAAGCCTAGCTTCTACGGCGTAACAAATAACAAGGCATTACATTGTAAAGAAAAAATGTATCACATTTTCTTTTTCGAGTCCTTTTGCATTACATTGTAAAGATCCAATCGCTCCATGTACTCCTTGTTAACTCTTTGATCTCGTACTCATCATTCCCTCTCACGTTAGAAGAACTCGTCCTCGAGTTCTCATCTTCAACTTCATCCTCGTGGCGAAACTCATAACCGTCAGAAACGTTGAAAGTCTTTTAAATACTCATGGTATTAAGTAAATGTGTGAGTTCAATAAAAATCAACAAAAATTAAAAGTCAAATGAATAAATCTTAGCCATTTATTTTTCACTAAACAAATAAATAAAATAGAATAAAATAAAAAATCCACCCACTTTATTGAAAACAAAATATCTTTTAAACGGAAATCAATAAGCTTAAAAAAATACACCATCGCGATCAGAAATTTCTTATCTTTCAATAGACGGACACTTTGATATAATTTCCACAAACTTTTTTTATTCATTTTTTACGAGTAATGATTATTACATAATACAAACTCATTTGTGATATGAGTTTTAAAGTTCAAACTCTGAAGTTGCGAACTAAAGACATACAACGTATCCAACTCTGGTGATATGTCGTACTGAAGGTTGTCAGACGAATAAATCAGAATATTCTATTCTTAGAGCCCACTCATAAGATCTTGAATACAGTGTATTGACCCTGAATATGCCGTATCGACGTCTATTTTAGAAAACTAAAATACGAGCCCTTATTACGTTTTAGGGCTACAGTTTCTTAACTCCAATCAACCCTTAGACGATTTTAACACCAGAAGAATAGCAAGGAATGATAGAACTTATATGCACACGCCATCTATAAGTTCTTGGACCGTTTTAGACTCCAGGTTGTTTAGACCTTGATCTAGGATAAACAATAAAGCACAATAACAATGATAAATAATATACAAAGCAACGGAATTAAACAATATATCATTGTTATTATTAAGGTTATTCGCCATCATCTCTAACCACTATTACAAACAGTATAAGCCCCAATACTACGTGATCAAATGTAGTACATGTTACATACCTTGTAACAAGGATCAAGGGTTTGACCTTGAGGCTTAACAAATCACAACCTAGGCGTTTTACAAGACCTACACCTGGTTACACACACACCCCTTTTTCATGGTGTTTTACATCTTGACACACATTAAAACCAATTGCCTGTATTATAATAGAGATACTAGGGGTTACAAAAGATAACTACAATAAAATCTTCCTAACATATAAAAGATCTTCTGTAATCTTCATCTTTTTGTATAATTCTCCTTTGTCTTCATAATTCCCTCATCTTTCATTGTTTTGTCTTATCAACTCAAATATAATTCCCAACAATCTTCCCTTAGTTGATAATGACAAAACCAAGTAAGCACGAACTTCCCCTGAAGTTAATATGTATGAAAGATAATGAAATTCCCCTTAATCCATGCAATACCACCAAGACTCTACAAGTTGCAATCTTCTATGTAAATATTCTTCTCCTTTTTGGCATCATCAATTAGGGGATAAAAGTAAGCAACCATGATCTCGATGTAGCATATAAATGGTTAAACATTTAGACATTAAGCTTTCCCCTGAAACCCATATGTTAACCATCTCTTGAATCTTCAATTCTGTAGGCTCTATGTAATTGTGACAACTGGTAATTTGGGAGCCATTTTTAAATGTTGAGTTATAAACTAAATTAAACCAATAATTAACTTGAAACTAATTTCAGACTATTTTTGGAATATGGCTCGTATTGATATCTGTTATCTGAATGATTGTTATATGTTGATCTATTCTTGGTATAATTGATTTGATGATCATCATTGGCCCTACGTGAGTCGGAACTAGGAAAACCTAACAATACGAGAAACTAATAAGTTTGGACACGTTTATTTAATATAAACGCATTATAATAGATATTAAACCACAAGGGAGGCGACGTCGTTTTGCTTGGCTGATTTCCCGCCAAAACCACCAGGCCTTCTGCAACCCAAGCCCGCCCCTTCTCTAGCCCAGCTTTGCTGCACATCAAGTCCAAAAACTCTCCATAATAACCTACCGCCTCATACGTTCTTCCAGAGTTTTCCCCACACACCCACGTAATCACCGGTTCACACATCAACCATCACTTATCCACATCTTCAATGAACACCATCTTCAATGGACACCATCTTCAATGGACACCATCTTCAATGAACCCCTGAACCTTCTACACATATGAACACGAAACACCATCTTCAATGGACACTATCTTCAATGAACCCCTGAACCTTCTACACATATGAACACGATCTACACAAACGCGCCACCAGACCACAGCCGGATGAAGTAGATGGGAATATTACAAAATCGAGAAACACAAAAATAAGGTGCGCAATCCTTTGTCTAAATTGTCCGAAATTAACTTTTAGTGTTTCTTAATAAATGGCTTTTGGGAATTAAATTGAAACAGGTGAGAAGAAATTGTCGAAAGTGATAGTACCTGATAAATGAAAAGAAGGAGCAAGTACTACTATTGAAAACGGTAGCCGTAGGATCAGTGAAAACAAACTTCTTTCTTCCAAGAAAAACAGGTTTCTTTCTTTTTATTTTTATTTTCTAAGTTTTTTTTATAAGTGTTTTAGATTAAGTATTGTTAGACTTTTGAAGCGATAAGTTATGTGCTGTGTTGGGGTTTAGGATTTGTCAAATTTAGAGAATGAAACGTTTAAATTGAAGCCATTAGTTTGATTGCTTCTTTGGTTAAGAATGACAATCATAATAATTTTAGTATAACAGTTCGTGCTAAAATGATATGAGGATGTTGGTAGTCATTAGCATTTGTAATTAGGGAGTTTTATGTGTTTGTGTTTGTGTTTATGTTTATGTGATTGTGATATATGAGTGTCTTTGGGAATTGTTTGTGCAAAGAATCGTCAAATGGTATAATGATTGACGAACCTGATCTACTGCAGATGACGCCTGTCAGTCGCCATCGGCAATCTTCGTCCGCGCGTTGGTCAGCGGGTATGGGAAAAGGAAGTTGGATGAGATTCCAGTGTCCACAGGTAATTTTGTGTTAATACATTTTCTTAGATGCGCTTTGTTGTGGGTGGGTGTTGTTAACATCTGTAGCGTGTTTGTTATGTTTTGGGTTTGCAGTTTGTTGTACCATGTGGTTCTAGAACCTTTTTTGTGCATTCGTGAGACCGGGGATACTATCAACATGGTTGTTGGAACGCAAGTTCTCCGGTGTCCACACCCATTTCTCGGAAAAGTCCGTACCAAAACATATCGGCTCCAATGATGATTGAAGAGGAACATGCATCAATTCCTTGGCAAACGGCTTCGACACATGCGCGTGCGCAGTTCATTCAACTTCCATTTACTTTGTCTGCACCTGCTGCTCCATCGACCAGCCAGTCACGTCCTCTTACAGGTATGTATCGCAACGGTTTTGAACTTAAAGTGGTCTTATTGGTGTGGCAGGCTTCTTAGAAAGGCGTTACACAATAATGTTGTTATTGTTATGGGTAAATATATACTGACCATTCTCGAGCATTGTAGACATCCGGGTTAATGAATTTGGTTCAGTTGCCGTAATAGTTGTTGAAGCCTCAAGTTTTAATAATTTGTATGGTCAATCAGGCCACACGTTCATCGTACAGCCATCTAATATCTCTTCCTTCTGTCTATCATGTTGCCTGCACACAGAAGATGGGGAATCGGTTTGGTAAAAGAAATCCAGAAACACAAAAAAGGTGCTGAATTCTTTATACCAAATTCATTCTTATTTTTTTCCAGGCATAATAGTTGTTATACCTTATACATATTGAGAATGTGTTACAACTCAAATGGGATGAGTGCCTAAGAAATTATGAGAAGGATTAAGCAAAAGAGGCTAGCCATTCGGCTACTATTTGTGAGGTTCGTTTTTAGTTTTTTTATAAAAAAAATGTATATGCCAGTTCTTGGAATTGTGTTGTGAAGTAAAAATTTCGTGTCGATTAATTTGCGGGTTCTTGAACTAAATAAGCCGGTGGTGTGTCCATTATTTACCATTTTGAGTCATGAATTAAAGTGTAGAATTATGAAAACATATACCTGCTGCTTCAACTGATACTGATACGGCGGCGGTTGTTGTCACAGGTATCAATTAAGGAAAATGACAGGGTTGTAGTAGTTTACACGGGAAGCTTCTACGTTGGCAGGTCCTTTGGTTGCTTATGATATTGGTAAGAATCACTACAATATATCTACATGTGAGTAGGCCGTTCTTTATTTTTTTGGTTCTCAGATACATTTTTGAATGTCAATTATTTCTGTTATATACATATTGTAGAGCATAGCTACTGCAGCGAAAAAAAGTTTAAACAATGGATACGTTGGTTAACCAGAGTCGCAACAGGAACGAACGTCTAGAACAAAACAGGTTATACACATAATATATATAATAGTCCTCAGTGACATCATCCCATAATAACTTCATTCTTGGGCACCTTATATACACATGGATAGTGATACCCCAACAGCTGTTGGTATAATGCCATGAATTTAACAAACTGAAACAGCAATTACGTGCATGTGACTGTTAGAATCAGATATACTTTTTAGGCCTAATAACTCAAATCATGATGCTTTTATGTACATAAAAAAACATTCATTTTTACCTCCCCAATATCATAGGTTTTTCTGTTGTAATTTGTTTATTTATAGTTGTATAATTCAATTATTAAAGTTGGGTCTAGAAAGTTTGGATCTTTAAGTCAAAGTAGGATCTTGAATGGTGCAAGTTTTAGGACTAATGATAATTCCTTTATGTTCGTATTTGATACAGATTGCATCTTCACTGTTGTTATGAGGGCAAGTAGGTGTTGTGTTCAGGATTTGGCCGATTCTTGGATCGGTTGGTATATTTCTTTTTTTATTTCTCTATTTTTAAACCATATATTGATCAAGAGGTTGCAGATGGACAAGTTGCTTAGGTGATTTTATAAAATACATGTTATATTCGTTAATAACTTTTATCTATATGACCCGTTACGTAATTTGGTTATTGCATTATAGCACAGGGTATAAAATTTCTTATACAAACTGCTTATTCTATCCCTAAAAAATTTCAGCTTTTAGTTTAACTTTTAACGTATTATCTTATTTCTTATACTTTTTTTATTGGATCTTAATTCAGTGAAAAATAAGCCCATTGTATGATGGAGAGATGTGAATTCGGTGTTGAAATCAGGCTGGAGTAGGTGAAATTTACTGTTCATTGATTGTCATTGTTCACCCTATCACTTTTTCGCCATCATTTGTATACTTCATGCTTTCGCTCCTTTTAAGGTACATGGATGATTATATTTTGTTGTTCAAATAAGGTTGTTTTCATGCTATCTGGAAAAAACAACATGATTCTGAATAAAAGAATCAGACACCAGGAAAACAAGAAATTTGGTTCGACTATTGGCTTCACTACTGCTATCTACTCTCTTTCTTCTAATTGCAATTACATGTATTCGCTGATCATGATAGGATATTCTTGGCTCACTGAATTTTATGCTATTTTTTAGAAAAGGTAGCAGAGGTGGTGATACTTGCTGATGTGGCTCATGGTTGCAAGCTCAACTTGACTTCCCCACTTCCATCTGTTGTTGATTTGGTCAGTATTGGTTCGCCCAGATTTATGACATTAACCTTGACCTATTGTGAAATATTCTTTATGATCCAGGCGAAAGCAACCTTACAATTTCCCTATGGTTAACTGTCGTTAGAGGAGTACGTGGACCAGAAAGAGGAGGGAGAGCTAGCATATCTGAAGTTGGTGCTTAGCGCGTAATTGAAAGATCAACAACTTCTTAATGGCATGTGCATTGTTGCGACACCAAATTCAGTGGCATACATCTCTTGCTGCAGCACTCAAGTGAGTATCAAATAGCCCTTGGAAAGACAGCAAGTGAGCACTAAACTTAGGAATAAGAAAATAGAATTTGCTTGGTGCTTTCCTCGCCAAAATTCTTGGGCTATTTTGATCTGCCTCAAATGATCCAACTGTCCTGTTGTCCAGTCTAAAAGAAATAATTAAAAAAAACCTTCGATAGGTATGGCGAGATCCAAAAGCTTCATTCATCTTCACTGTTTGAAGTTAACCAGGGTGTTTGGTGTATTTTTTTCGCTGTTTTGAAATAGGTATTTGTGTTATACGCATTGCCGTTTTATGTTGTGCTAATGTATCATGTTTTGTTATCTGTCAAATCCTCATTTCCAGTTTTGTTACACAAGAATGAGAGATAAGAGACATGTATTGATATATGGCCTATAGGGAATATAAAATGTGTAATCGTATAATTTTTAGCAAATGTAGGTTTTGTTATAAAATTGTTTGTTGGAGCATCTTTTCTTATGTATTTTTGAATTGGTTGTCTATTCAGGTTGTGTCGTTGTCCCCATTTCCAATCTCATTAGTCGGTTTCAATTAACCTCGCTAGGCCGCAGCGCGGCCGGCCGCCGCCTTACTTGTTTATAATCAAATTTCATGGAAAAACTATGTCAGAACTAATGGCGCGAACTAGAAAACAATTTGGGTAATCCTGGTATAAGTTTTGAGCTCGTAAATGAGCGTCGGAGAAGTTTAAGAAAAATACATGAATGGTCCTTGTGTTTATAAACTTGCGCCCCCTAGACAATTTTCGAGAATACATAAATGGTCCTTGTAGGGTTATATACCCAAAACCCCACCTCACTCCTTCATTTTATCACCATCATCAATAAATCATCTCTCTATAAACCCTAGCCGCCACCCCTTTGCTGCCACCCTCACCATCGCACGAACGCCACTCCCACAATCTCACCGCCATCACAAAAACCATCCCCAAACGAATATATCTAGAAGGAAGGTAGGTCACACGACACCCACACGCGAGTTGACTCGTATACGAGTCAACTCAGTTTAGATCTTGGTTTTTGGGCTAAAATATAAACGGGTTTTAATGTTTTTGAGTTAATAAAAACGTGAAATGAATAAAAAGAAACTTAGTATCGTTTTGTTGTACGTCGAGTTCAAACAAGTTGTGAGCCAAGCTCACGGTGACCTTGGACTTTTATTGTTTTGATTATATAGTATTCTTGATATTCTTGTGATTTGTTTTGGTTGTTGGGTGAACTGGATTTGGTTTTGATTTGAGGTTGAATGGGTTTGAGCTGAAGTTAAGGATTAGGAAAAACTGGATTAGGTTATCATTACTAAAGCTGGTGGTTGTTGGCTGTGGTTACGGCCTGCCGTGGAGATGAGAGCCGAGACCACTAGGGTCTCGGCCGAAAATGATTGTTGTGGTTGTTGTTGTTGTTGTTGACGTTGGATTTATTCCGTGCCGATAGGATTAGATGGCCGAGAAATAAAAAACTTGGATGTTATATATATATTGTTTGGTTTGTGTAAAGTCGGAGTTACTTTGACTTTCTGTTGACTTCGACAACGCTGTAACTTTTGGCTATAAGAGCACCTCCATCCGTAACTCAAGTTATAGGTTAACTCAGCGCCATGTCAGCGCCACATCAGCTTTAACAATTTAACCTTAACTCAGAAAAAAACACTTATAACAATAACTCAGCTTTAACTCAAATATTTTCAAATTCTACCCTCAACTAAAACAAACAATTCAATTAATAAACCACATAACATTAAAACTTAAACATTTCAATACAAAATATAAAAAAGCTTAAAATAACAACAACAACGAAAAAAAAAAAAAAAAAAAAAAAAAAAAAAAAAAAAAAACCGAAACATAAGAAATTAAACCATACGAATTAAAACTACTTATTCATCGTCTTCGAAATATTCTTCTTCATGTTGTTGTTGGCGTTGAAGAAGTTTCTGCCAAACATGCTCCATAAGGTTCGTTGGAGTTGAGTATGCACGCCTGCATCGCGCATTTCCCTTGTCTTGCGCCTCTGCGTATCACACCTGTCGATCTACCTTTCTTGACTCAAATGTGGTGCCGGATCCACCCACATTCTTTTATACTCGTGGAGTGTAAATTTTTGATCTTTTAGAATCATGTTATGCAAAATAATGCATGTATACATGATTCTTTGTATCTTGACAATTTTCCATGCACGTGCTGGTTGTTGTAGTATACCCCAACGTCCTTGAAGCACGCCAAAAGCACGTTCGATATCTTTGCGTGCACTTTCTTGCTTCCTTTTAAAATAGCTATGTTTCTCATCAGTCGTTGCCGACAAAGATTTGACAAAAGTTGCCCACTGCGGGTAAATTCCGTCAGCTAAGTAATACCCCTGTTCATACCTTCTTCCATTTACTGTATATGGTGCCCTTGGGGATTCATCAGCAAGAATGTTGTCAAACAAGTTAGAGTTATCTAAAACGTTAATATCATTATTTGCCCCTGCCATACCAAAAAAAGCATGCCAAATCCACAAATCATGTGAAGCAACAGCTTCAAGCATTGAGGGGGTGAAAGTGAAAAGTTTTTTTGAAAACCAACGGCTAGAAAAGTGAACGTTGGAGGGGGGTAAAACAATTTTATTATTATTATTTTATACAAGTTTCTATGTTAACTCAGCGTTAGCACGCTAACGTGGTGCGTTAACGCGACTCTAACGCAGGAGGCCACATCCGTAACGCGACTTAACGCAGGCCAAAAATCCCTTTAACGCGAGGATCACGTTATGGCTGCGAATGCTCTAATGGAACATTAAGACACTATTTAATTATGATAACAATCCGAGGGTGATGACTCGGACTCGTGAGCTCGAAATAAATAATAACTTGTAAGTCAAATAAATTAGACATTAAACTTATAAGCATGGTTGCAAAAATCGTGAATCGGTAGTTGGGAAGTCGACCCCCTTAGCTTCTTGTTATGACCAAGAAACACCTTCCGGAGGTCAGGGTTGATCGAAATACATCATTATTCTAGAGAGAGATAGTAGAGAGAGAAAGGTGGAGAACTATGTGTTTTATTAGAAATGAAATGAAATGGAGCTTACACACACTTTCCGACACCCCCCCCCCCCCCATGGAGAGTCATGAGGGGTATTATAGGCTCCGAACACTACATGTTTGCCTTCTTGACAATAGTAGTCCTTGTAGATTCTAATCTAGTCCAATTCACTTGTGTGACGTTATCTTTATAAAAAAGCGAGGCTAACAATCTCCCTCCAAGATATCGTCACACGTGAATGGTTACAATGAGACATATAAATACATAAACAATGTAAATTGCAACAATAGTAAACTATGTTGACGTTGTTGAAGAGCAGAGTCTCTGCAGTCTAGATATGAGGCAGACTTGAAGTTCTCTCTTCCGACGATCTCGGCGTATGATCTTTGACATTGACGGCAAAGGTCTTTATAGCTCTGAACTTCAAATGTAATGGTCTAGTTAGGTTATTACTCCCTCCTAACTAGTGAGCATTTATTCATTTTCCTGCTCCCTCCAGAACCGACAACTCTTCTTTCATCTCGCAGCGGATAAAGTAGATTCAAAAGTGTAGGAACATGGTTGTCGTTCGGGTAACAGCATAACAACATAACTCACATAACATTGCATAGAAGGTTGGTAATAAGCTTTGATGAACACATACTTGGTACCTCATGGCACTTCTCTGGTATTAAGCACAGTTCCCTCGATCAACCAACGTACTGAAGATGAAACACTACTTCTTTTGGCATGTTCTTCTCCCTCCTGATGGTTGCGAGTTATCGGAATCATCATAATCTTGTGTACATGTGTCACAACTCGTAAATTCTGGTCTTTTCCCGAACTTTCACATTTACTATTCATCGGTTACTATTCATCGATCACTATTCATCATTTTACTATTCATCATTTTTGAGGTCAGTTTGATATTCTGAGAAGCGTTTTAAAATTTTACTATTCATAAAACACTATTCACCTCCGGAGAAAATTTGTCATTTATACGTGGGTTGCGTCATTTTTGTAAACGTACGGTTATTTACCTAATAAACGTTATCTTATGAACTATTATTTTGAATAATTGATCCGATAATTCCAACTATGGTCCTAACACATTTTTATACTCATAATAATAATATAAAAATTTTATTATTAATTTACCCGGTGTTTTAAAAATCAATTACTATATTTTACGGTCGGAGCTTATAACTCCGTCGGTTTGCGATATTTCAACCCAATAATTATTTTAACACCCGATTCTCATCAGGAATATTATTTTACAACTTTTACAACTTTGTCGTATTTTATTTCACCTTGGTAACATTTATTTTTAGTTAACTCGGTACCCGATAACAACTAAAACACAAAAGATCTAACTAATACTTAAACTAGGGGACAAGCTCATTTAATTAGCCACCAACATTCTTCCCTCTTTCCCTCCTTTGTGAACCGCCCCCCCCCCCCCCCCCCCTAAGACCAAGGACCAACTTTTGTGTAAGACCAAATATATATTACTTTCATCTCATAATTTATTTAACACACTTACACATTTTCTTTCTTTCTTTCAAGTTCAAGTAAACTAAAAACTCATCTTTCCTTTCTCCCTTTTGTGTACAAATCGACTCACCCAAGAACACAAGAAGAAACCATAATTTTTCCAAGATCAAGTGTTAATCTTGTCCCTTTTGTTGTTCTTATTTGGGTTTTGTGATAAAAACCCAAGGTTTTATAAGTTTTCATCTCCATAAGCTCACAAATCTTTCTATGTAAGTTGTCAAACTTTTGTTCATAATTTCTTCATGTTCTTATTATGTTCATATGATTTCATACAAGGTTTACATGCATATGTTAGTATATACCACTCATTTATATATATATCTAACTTTTGAACACTAGAAATAGATTATTGTTAGATCCTTGTTAGAGTAGCTTGGTGATGATGTTTAGGAACCCATGACACCCTAAGAAGGTGTATGGTAGGATTAGACTAGCTTTGTGGTGTTTGAAAGTGATTTGGTGATGTTAGAAACTAGATTGAAGTCTTGAAAATGGGTTTTGAACAAGTAAATATACCTTCTGTCCCATTTTGGTTAACCCAGAAAAATCCGTTTTTACACAGTACCCTTTGATAATATTTTTAGAAAATACTTTCAAAAACGAAGCCGTAGGCGAAAGAATCGATTAAAAAGAGTTTATAACGAAGGAGATATGATTTTCCGAATTTAACGACGAAAACTAGTTTTCTGAAAAACTGCTTGCTGATGAACAGTTGTCACGGGCTGTTTTGGGCATAAAACTTGATCTAGCCATTCCGACTTATCAATAATAGGTTAGTATGTTGTCCTACGATTCCGGGGATGTAAAGAACGTAGAAAACGAACGACCAAGATATACACTTTTGAAACTAGGCGAACTATATATATATTTGACAACTTCTAATAGCACATATTCTCTTAAGTTATGGAAACACTATAAATCAACGCCAACACTTATTTTCAAACTACGAGTGGTATAGGCTTCATGTGCATGTACATTCATCGCATCCTCTCATAATTTAAGTAGATCGTATCATTCGTTCATTATAGGTCGCGGTTAGAGATCGAACCTCATTTCTGTGTAACCACTTTTGTCTTCGTAGCTATCGCACCAGGTGAGTCATAGCCCCTACTCTTTTAAATTGTTTTGTTAACTTTTTGGGGGAGAATACATGCTCGTTTTTACATGAATTACTACTTGACCTTTTGAACTTGACTTGACTTTTGAACTTGACTTGACTTTTGAACTTGACTTAAACTTTTGACCCTAAAGTACCGTACGTACTATAACCTAAAGTCTCCCATGTTCGGAGCAGTGCAAAGTCTCCCCTGTCTACGGAGCAGCATTATCAAGTCTCCCATGTTCGGAGCAACATAAAATCTCCCCTGTCTACGGAGTAACTTTGACTTTATACTATGTAATAGTTTGTGAATGATGTACTGTTCGTGCATCTGCAATTGTTAGTCTCCTGCTGGTTTGCCGTTCGCACTCCAGTTTATACGTACCGTTCGTGCGGCCTCCTTGTGTGGGGCAGTAGGTAGTATGGATAGCGCTATTAGAGGTCGGCCAACCTCTCGTTCCCCTGTCTACGGAACGCATATTATTTATTTTAGGAGCCTTGCCACATACTTTATTATATACTATGTATCCATATTGTGAACTATATTGACCACAGGTGCTTGACTACCAGACATAAACTATTTTAGCAGTGGGTTGTAAACACACAGGTTACAAGTCTCTTATGGCGGGACTTGTAACTGAGTGGATTCACGATGCCTTTGCTGTGTGATCATTTTTCTATAAACTTTATTTGTTAAACAAACTCTATGAACTCACCAACCTCGTGTTGACACTTTAGCATGTATTTTCAGGTTTTAACCTATGGCACGCTACAGGAGGTTTTGGCAGGGCATGGCATGGTCATAGAAGACTCTGATTATTTATATGGGGACCGTTTTAAACTATTTTAAGGGCCTACTTCCGCACTACTTTTAACAATGTAAATACAATATTTTTGACTTAACTATTTTATTCTAAATGATTGAAGTGAAAACCATTTTTGAACTTGTGTTGTAATACCAATTGAGTTACACCCCAGCTACACGTATGCTTCCGCTGGACCCGATTTTGGGGGTGTGACAACATGCCATACAATTACCTGTACTTTACACTTCTAATGCAATTTAGAAGCTATAACAGCTTTTTGGAGCACATTCTGTGAGTATATGTCGCTAAGATATGACTCTCTTTATCTACAATCTCCTCTCTTCTCTTCAACCTATAAGCGACCTCTTCAAATTCCAACCAGCTAGTAAATAACCTCTGACTAGAGAAACAACCCAATATAACAAATCTGAAAATGAAGTAAACATCCCGTAGATATGTGACTTAATCTTGTACTATGGTGTGACTAAGAACAGTGTAGAGAGTTCATACACCATCGAATCTCTGTGTACTCTATACTCTTCAACCAACCAACCATCAAGTATAAGACGTACATCACCTCTTGATTATCCACAACTTCGTGTGACACTGAGCACTACAACGTAACTCCTTTAAGTGATAGTTATCTAGGTCTTCGTCCATCCACCCCTTGACCTATGAAAACTAAATAATCCAAGTCTTTGTCACTATCAATACTAGTGAATGCACAAACAAGTATCTTCGAAAGTCATGCATCCATCCACCCCTAGACTTTGAGATAAATAAGTACACATGCCCTTGAAATGAACTTTAAACCCAGAAAAGTGATAAAGAATTATCCCCATAATCACAAAATCCGATACTAGCCGTTGTCATTTAATTATGATTCTTGATCAGGATCTTTTAAGCAATATGTGGTGTGTTTTTGGTGAAGTATGAAATTCTATCTCGTTGATCTGAGTGATTTCGAATTTTCCCTCCAAAAATGGACTTTGAAAATTTTTGCTCCCAAAATTTGGAAATCACCGTGAAATGCAATTCTAAGGTTACCAGAAAAATTTGAGTTTTGAAAATTTTTACGCCAAATTTCACCGAAAAAAATTTGAATTTTGGCCTAAAAATTTGAATCTCGCGTAAAAATTGAACGATTAGTCTCCTGTAAAAAATAAAGTTTACTCAAATTTTCCCGCTAATTTTTTTTTTTTTTTTTTTTTTTTTTTTTTTTTTTTTATTTTTATTTATTTATTTTTTTTTTTAAATTCGGTAAACCTTAGTACTTGCTCTAACTTGATAAAAGTTGTAAACTCGATAAAGCCTTACTCGATAGCTTCAGTTGCTAACTCGATATCTTCAGTTGCTAACTCGATAATGGTTGCTAACTCGGTAAAGTTTGTTACTCGGTAAAAGTTGTCTAACTCGAAACTGCTTCTGTTACTCGAAAAGTTTTCTAACTTGATAGGAATTCCTAACTTGATAACCAGTAAACAACTAAGTAGAGTTTCCCCTAATTCGATACAAGTAACAAAACCTTACTCGATAAACGATAAGGTGTTTAGGTAACTCGCTAAAAATGGCTAACTCGCCAAGTATAGAACTCGATACCAACTTGCTAACTCGATAAGCTGACCACTTAACTCGATAGAACTGTAACTCGATAAACAGCTAGCAAACTCGGTACTACTTTTTCACTAACTCGATAAACAGTAGCCCTAACTTGATAAAACTTCATATTAACTCGAAAAACACGATCCTAACTCGATAAGATCGTAATTTTTTCGAGAAAAAACACCAAAAAACACGATTTTTCACCCAAAAACACCACGATTCGCCCCTGGTTAGTTCTGATGCCACTTGTTATGACCAAGAAACACCTTCCGGAGGTCGGGGTTGATCGAAATACATCATTATTCTGGAGAGAGAAAGGTGGAGAACTATGTGTTTTATTAGAAATGAAATGAAATGGAGCTTACACACACTTTCCCACACCCCCCATGGAGAGTCATGAGGGGTATTTATAGGCTCCTAACACTACATGTTTGCCTTCTTGACAATAGTAGTCCTTGTAGTTTCTAATCTAGTCCAATTCACTTGTGTGACGTTATCTTTATAAAAAAGCGAGGCTAACACTTGTAATCGGTCTAGTCGGGATTAATCCGTGTTTAATCGGATTGACATTTTTGACAAGTTTTTTATATTTCCAGCAAGTTTAGGTATTTCCGGCAAATTTTTGGTATTACAGGCAAGATTTTTCTTAAAAAAACATGTTGAAATAGATATAAACAAGTATAACTTATTAAACAATTTTATGGTGAGTTTTGGGGATTTTCACCATGGTTTGAAGGTTTCGGTCAAGCTTGACCATCATTAACCGTCGTTGACCATGGTTGACTAAGTTGTTTGACCGATTTACAGAAATCGGAACGGTTTATTGCCTTTTAGCACCTAATCAGCGATTAATCGGCCTTGTAGGCCTTGTTTTGCAACATATATATATATATATATATATATATATATATATATATATATATATATATATATATATATATATATATATATATATATATATATTGTAACTTTCTTACGAGAACCAGTTTTATCTGCAATAACTGCGAAAACCAATTTTTAACCTTAGGATGAGTTGATCAATGGCTCACATGCTGTATGGCATAATTGCAATAAATCAGAAACTGAATTTTAAACATGGATTTTTTTAACTTGTGCTCTAGGGTCACAAGTTAAGCACACTATAAGTACACAGGGGCCCACGAAATAGTACATATGGATCCACATAAAATACAGACAAGTGTACTTTTATGTAGGTCACAGTGTACTTTTGTTGTACTTTTGGTGTGCTTAACTTGTGCCCCTAGAGAACAAGTTAGAAAAACCCTTTAAACATTAAATAACAAAAAGGTATTAGTGGAATTTGGTATTAATGCTATTCAAAAACCACTCATCAGACATTCCTCTCTTCTAAAACTGTTGCTCCTTTATCCTTTTCATCTCTTCCTCACCTCAAACCCTAGCCGCCCCTAATTGTTCATCACCATCATCATGTTTTATACAACCAACCACCATTGAATATTTGTCACACAACCTATTCCTTCTCACGTTAACCTAAAGAAATTGAATAACCCAGCCGCCACCCTTATATCTTCATTTTCCCTCTCAATCACAACCTCTTACAAACCATGTATTATAACCTCTGAGATCTAACGCAACCTTTTACTCTCCGGATCGGTTTATAGTTTTTGTTTTTCTTGGTCGGTTTAAATTTATAGTTTTAGAATTTTAAATTGTTGGGGTAGGTTCCTATAGTGATATGCTTCTCAAATGATAAACAATCAAATATTTGTCGAAGCAACTGATTGTTGTGTGATTTGTTAAAGAATGTTATTATTTTATATATTTTTTAATTTGTATGTGTTGTTTTGTTATAATTCTTATGATTTTGTATTATTTTATAATTCAGGTTCAAGATAAGATGTTGGGTGCAGATTCATGTATATTTTTCCATCCGTATTATAAGTTTTATGTTTAGCTATATCTTGTTTTTTGTTTTTTTTTCAATTTATTATGTGTACATTGATTTTTTTTCGATCTCGAAAATGGTTTTCGAGATGAACTTTTGTCACCTGATAATGAAATATTGGTTTCAATATGCAAAAGCAAAATACATATGAAAAACTAAAACCATTTTCTATCTGTAATTAAGTCAGTTGATTATTATTTTATTAATTTATTTTTTTCATGAAATTGCTTAAGGATCAAACAACTTTAAATGACGATGAAAATTCTATGTTATATGTTCGGTCTTTTTTACTGCCATGTGCTTGAGAAATTTTTAGCTTTTTACAATTATAATCCTCTTCAGTATTTTACACTCATGTTCCTTTTCTATGCGAGCATGTTTTTTGTTTGTAAGTTAAAAAATGATTAATACATGTATGTTCAAAACATATATGTGAGGCTTTCTTAAAACATGTATGTTCAAAACATACATGTATGCTTAAAACATACGTGTTCAAAACATATATGTTTTACTTATTATTTGTATACTTGTGTTTTTTGTAATAAGACCTTACTTTTTTAAGGTTAATATAGATTCAATGATAGATGTATGTTTATATATTTTAATGTTAATATAGATTCAAGGATAAATGGATGCATATATGTTTTAAATTGTGCAAAACATGTATGTTCCAAACATACATCTTCAAAACATATATGTTTTTTGAAGACGCGCACTTATATTTTATGTGTTTTATAGTTGATATAAATTTTTTTATGCTTTTTTGAAGGAATACATTTATGTTTTTGGAAGGGGTACATACATGTTTTATGGTTAATATAAAATGAATGAAACGGTACGATGATAATACATTTATGTTTCGTGCATGCCTGTTTCAGATTGATTGATGAAGATGATGATATCATTCAAGACCGGGAAGTGAATTAACACGATTATACATGAAGATACTTTGCGTCCTTTAGAGATATATGATTATTTCATGTGTTTTTGTACTTGTAATCAAGTAAAATGTAACATTTAAGTATATCAATCTTATTTTTCTTTTTATAATGATTCATGTTCTTTAATTAATTTGTGTTTATAAAAATATTGGTAGGTTGATTAAAAAAAGTGTTAGCTAAAAAAAACATATATGGGACAATCAAAAAACCCTAACATCGACTCTCTTTGGCGATTTTTTAAAACTCTAACATCCCTAATCGTTTTTTCATCTTATTCGACCATAATCTTGTGTTTTTAGCATGGATTTGTAAGT
>JARVZY010010047.1:0-43322 GCA_030686995.1 Artemisia argyi | reverse complement strand
TGGTTCGATCACATAATTTTTTTGACTGCTAGCAGTTAAGTGTGAAATGGCTGCAGTTACATTACCTGCTTGTCAATATATCCCAACTTGTTGATAAAGTGACCAAGTCGTTGTAGGCTTTTCGGAGTCGACATGTTGACCGATAACAATACTGGTATGAATCTCTTCCCTACTCATGTGAAATATCAAAACAAACAGTTTACATGCTACCATTTAAGATTTTCCACCATAAGAATCCATTTAAGATTTTCAACGCATTTTGAAAGAAAAAAAACACAAATTTCGGTCATAACAATAAACGGTCAAACTATATTAGAGAATAAGGAGCATACCTTCCTCCATCTGGTCATGGGCTTTAAGAAGGTAACACGTTCACGAATAGTTGCAGAAAAGTCCACGACTTGCTGATGAAAATAAAAAGATTAGATTACATAGATTACCATCCGCATTTGAGGTTACCCGGGTAGGAGAAAAAACATAGTAATCCCTATGTACCTTCGCTATATGAAAAACAGTTTTGATGCACAATGGGGATGGTTTATTCCTTATTTTTGAAAGTGATTAAAAAACATTGAGATGATAGTTAAAAGTGGCTGTTTAAGATGTTTGAAAACTGATGTAGTCTTATAGTGTTCTAAGAATGGTTCCCTGTTTTAACTCCCTAATGTATATTTAGTTAGAAGGTTTGAGAGACCTATCAGATAATCAAACTAACTACACAAACAACCCAAATATTAACAAAAGTAAACCATACCTTATTTGTATTTGGTTGATGCGCAATGGGGATGGTTTATTCTTTATTTTTGAAAGTGATTAAAAAACATTGAGATGATAGTTAAAAGTGGCTGTTTAAGATGTTTGAAAACTGATGTAGTCTTATAGTGTTCTAAGAAGGGTTCCCTGTTTTAACTCCCTAATGTATATTTAGTTAGAAGGTTTGAGAGACCTATCAGATAATCAAATTAACTACACAAACAACTCAAATATTAACAAAAGTAAACCATACCTTATTTGTATTTGGTTGTCGCGCAAGACATTAGTTATTATTATTATTGTTATTATTATTATTATTATTATTATTATTATTATTATTATTATTATTATTATTATTATTATTATTATTATTATTATTATTATTATTATTATTATTATTATTATTATTATTATTATTATTGCATTCGGTTATCGCGCCTGCAAATCCATATACACGGGTACAAAAAGTTGTATCGGTCACGCCAAAAATGTATGACAATATGCATATAGTCACACACGTTTTTTTCGTTGTGTGTCACTATAGGTCCCGCCACCGTAGGTGGCATATGGTCACATTTTTGAGTTCGTGGCCTTTTTCATCGAAAAAGAGTGACCAAAACCCCGAATATGTGTGACAAATTAGGCACAAGTTTTGTTGGATTAGTCAGTATCAGTGACCGTAAACACCTTATAGTCACACAAATATTTTTTGAAAGTAACTATTGTTTGTCCTTTGGCCACATAAATATATAATATATGTGACATTTGAGATTATTTATTCAAGTAAATGTGTATTTTGTGTGATTATTTCCGTCCTATGGCCACATGAATATATAAGAAATGTGACGTTTGTGATGATTTAGTCACACAACGGGTGTTGTTTTTTTTAGTTAGTCACATATAATTAAGCAAAAAGTGGCTAAAAGTGTTAATAAGTGTGACAATATGCTGTTTAAAATAAAGAAATGTGTATTTTGTGTGACTATTGTTCATCCAATGGTCACATGAATTTTTAGTTTGTGTAGCATTTTGTAATATTTAGTCAAACAAAGCATGTTTGTTTTTGGTATTTAGTCACACACAATTAAGCAAAAAGTGACTAAAAATGTTAATAAGTGTAACCACATGATGTTTAAGGTAAAGAAATGTATATTTTGTGTGACTATTGATCATCCAATTGCCACATGAATTTTTTTTTTGTGTGGCCTTTTGTAATATTTAGTCACACAAAGAATTAAGCAAACAGTGACTGATGTGTGCTTATTCACACATCCTTTTTAGACCTAAAATCAGACCAAATACACCAAATACTAACCAAATATGCCAAGAGAATGTGTGTTTTTGTATTTGTGTATGTACAGGTATGGATACGTGAAAAACGAACAAAAACAAAGCCAAAACCGACAAAAACGAGCACGAGATTGGAAAAAGATAAAAAGCCGGAGCCGGGGAAGCAAAATGATCAAAGAAAGCTCGAATTATCAAAAGTTATCATCATAGATTCACAAAGTTGCATAATTAGTCCCTGAGCAAAGTTTGGAAGAAATGGCAATTTTAGTCCCTGCACTTTCAAATAATGACGGAATTAGTCCCTGAAAGAAATTATTGAAGAAAAGTCAAAGTTAACCTTCAATTATCAGAAAAAGTCAAGAAAAGCCCTTGGATTGTACTATGGAAAAATGACAAATTTGGTCCCTCAAGATTTCAGAAATTACATCATTAGTCCTTATTATTACTATAACTTACAAAATGTAAACCTGATCCACAAAATCCAAATCCATGAAACAAAACTTACACCCTAGCCCAATACTTAAACAGCCCAACTCCTATTTCCCCTAGGCCCGATTCACCCACTATACACTAACCCGGTCAACACCCTTTACACCCAGTCAAACACATCAATAATAAAATCACACCCCGCCCCTTTTACCCCCAAATTCCCAGAATTACTATTCATCCTTGAACCCTAGAAATTACACGTCCACAATTACCTTGATTGGGTAATAATTACCCAATCATATATGCTTCTGGAAGGTGTCAGGATGTCAGGACACGTGGTCCAATGAGCACGCACACGCAGGATGCATACTTCACTCTCACATGATCCAACGGTGCAAATTAACGCGTATGAATCAAGGGATAAGATTAAAGGAATGAAAGCACACCTCAAGGGATCAAGAGGCTTCTAATCAACCCTAGCAGGCTCACTCTTCAAGTATAAATAACCCCCCCTTATTCAGTCATAGAGTAGTTTTTGTATTACTTTTCTTTTATTTTGTTTAATTTCTTGCTTTCAAGTTTATTGTAATTTTCATTTAAATCATTTGTACTCCAAGTTCTTATTAATATAATTCATATTTTTATTTCAGCATATTGTTTTTATTATTATCTCAGCTTATTGTTTTTTTAAAATTTATGTTTAATCTCTTCATTAGTTTAATTTTCTACATTAAGTTTCTGTTTTATTAAAAAAAATAAAAAAATATAAAAAATAATAATAAAAAAAATATATTCCAAATTAGTTTTTATTGATTTGAATTAAGTTACAAATAGTTGTTTTCTGTTATTATCAGCTTATATAAGCCATTTATCTTACTGTTTCATCAAATTCTAAAAAATACAAAAAAGGTCAAATTCAGTCAACTATTGAGTGCTTATTTAATAAGCACAACTTTTTTGGAGTAAGAGACAGCCAATAAGGAGTCCCATTGGTCTGTCTAAAAGACAGGCAAGCATAGTGACCCCCCTCTGTTTGAGCTGAGGGGGTATTGACTTGTAAGTTTACCTTATTTCAATTCCAATTCTGCATTAGATAGTTTTATAGTAGTCTAGTTTATCTTATATTGCTTATTTCTGTTTAATTAGATATAGTAGCTTTAATATCAGTTAGAATTTGCAATTTGATTCTAGTTTGAGTTGATTTGGTTTTCTACTGTTACATTGTTTCATCATATTTGATCTATGTTGATTGTGTTTCTGTTTGTTGTTTTGAATCTGATTCTGAGTTTCTAAGTGATTTGAGGTCTGATTAAATCTTTTATTGCACTGAGGTTGATGTTTGGTTGGCTTTAGATTAATTTTGAGGTGTTGTTAAGTTGTGACAGTTTTAAGAGGGTGTTTGGTTTGTAGCAGTTTGCTGGTATAATCATCTTCACTAAGGTTGTGGTTGTTTTAGTTGAGTAACTTAGGTTGCATCAAAGGTAGTTCAAGCATAAAATAGGTAGGTCACAAAGCAAAAAAGTCTAAGTACTCTTCTAAGTTCAAATCAGGTTCAATAGGTGTTATTGTGATCCTGTGGTTTTTACGGCTGCTAGATCTAGAGTAAACTTAGGATAATCTAGTTTTATAATTAGCTCTAAATACCATTTAGGATTAGATTAGTGCTTTAGAAATTCAATTTAGTCAAACCGTGGTGCATTCAAAAAGTCAAAAGCAAGCTAATAAATTGTGTTAGCAGGTCCTGATATCAGGGGTGATTAGTGGTCCTATTGTGGATTGGATTTAGTTCTTTTTGGTTTTCTAAATTCCCTGTAGTTCAAACTTCATTTTGCCCCCCTTAGTTTTCACTCATCAGCTTATTTGGTGTCTTAAATTTAAGCTGCAAATAAGGTACCCGAGCATAGGGTATGTTTCTAAATTTGACCTGCAATTGAGTATTTGTGCCCATATTATGAGTTTATTTGTTCATTGGTATTAATTGGCTCATCTAATAGCTTTATTCATTGGTTGGTACCTTTTTGCTTATACTGCTTTACTTCTGCTTATTCTCACTTAGCTTATTTAAACCTGTTTGACCCTAATCTGTGTTTCTGAGCTTAATTTGGTCTTACCTCTGTTCATTAAGTTCATTTGAGCATATTATACATCTTTTTTTAGTTTCAGTCAAATTGGGTCAAGAGTGCTTATCAATAAGCACTCCAAAAAAGCTGTTTCAAGCCAAAAAGCACTTTTCTGGATTATTTCATTTTCAAAATTTTTTTCTCAAGTTTATTTTAATATTTTAGATTTTCTGTAATTTTTCTTCAAAATTTTCTGAGTCCATTTGATATTTTTTTTATTTAATTTTCATTTTAATTCAATTTTTAATACATTTTAATTACCAAAAATTCCAAAAAAAATCAAAAAAAGCCTAGAAAATCCAAAAAATATTTTTAAAATTTATTTTCATTTATTTTAGATTTTTAGAAATTTATTTTGCATTTTTCCCATTTATTTTGAATTTAATTTGAATTTTTAATTAGATTAAATAGTTTTTAATTCTCAAAAATTACACAAAAAGCCAAAAAAATTAGTTTTTAGTTTTAAAATTACTTTTTAGTTATTTTATAAATTTCAAAAATTATTTTTCATTTTTCTCGCCTTATTTGCATTTTCTTTTAATTTTTAATTAGTTAATTAGTTTTTAATTCATAAAAAATAATTAAAAAGTCAAAAAAATATTTTTCTCTTTTTTAAAATTTTCTTTTATCATTTTTAACTTTTAAAAATTATTTTCAAGTCCGTAGGAGTAGTGTAGCTTAAAATTCGCGTTTTATTTCGTATGATTACGTTTATTTCACGTTTTCGATTCTACGTTACGTTTTTGGTTTAATTACTTGAAATACGTTTTTAAGTGATTATTTGTGCTTCATTTACTTATTCATTACTATAATCTCACAAAATCACTTTTTACCACTTTCACGACACGTTTTACGAATCGGGAATTTGAGAATTCCATTCACCCATCACATGGACTACGACCTCGGGTTATCCGTATTTCTTTGCGGATATCTTGAGTAATACTTATACTATATATATAACTTCCCGGGGAAATACTTTCCTAAGCATTTCTTCGAAAAATAAACCTATACTTAAAAACGAAGACATCAATTTTGGTGCCACTGCCGGGGAAGGTTGAAGTGAATTTTTCGTTTTCGTTTTTCGAAATTGTGTTTTGAAAACCTTGCTTGTATATATTTTCTATAAAAACCAAAAAAATAGAAAAATCAAAAACATTTTTCCTAAAGTGTTTTCAAAAATACCAAAAAATATAATAAAGTTACAGCCTCGACTCTCCCATGGAAGGGAGGGCGTTGTAAACCAAATAAGCTTCCCAATATAACAACGCGTGAAATTAATTGCTAATCGGATTACTTTGGATTCTACGACCGAATAAGCGGAAAATACGGAAGCTTAGACATTAAATTGCAAGCTGAAGAGAGATCTATTCTTCTCTCCCGTTCCGTCGCGAGTAGATTTAAGGGAAACGGTTTACAATTAACGTAACGTTTGAAAAAGAAAAAAACAAAAGTTTAAGTTTTTGAATTTTGCTTTATAAAAAATAAAAATACAAAAAGATTTTCTTTCCAAATTTGTTTTACTTTTTCTTTTTACTTTGGTTTTCTTTTTAGTGTATGATCACACGTTCACGGTCGAGATTAATCGATAATTCTCTGACCATACCGAACCAACACTATCGTAGACGTCGTAAACAAGCTTACATACCCGAGTTACGTACTCTTGTTGAAGCACCCATCACCGAGATGACCGATCAACGTACTATGCAAGAATTACTCCAGTGTCCCACCGAGGGATATGGAGATGCAATCGTTTTACCACCTATCCTGTCCGATAATTTTGAACTTAAAACTGGATTGATTCAACTTGTCACATCAAACCAATTTCACGGTTTTGAAAGGGACGATCCTCACGCACACATCCGATGGTTTAATAAGTTAACTTTGACAATGAAATTTAAGGATGTCCCTCACGATGCTATTAAATTAATGTTATTCCCATTTTCACTCGAGGGTACAACCCGGATTTGGCTCAAAAAAGAACCCCCTCATTCCATCCATACATGGGAAGAACTCGTCTCGAAATTTGTTAATCATTTCTTTCCTCCGTCCAAAATGACTAATCTTAAGAATGATATAACTAATTTTCAACAACGTTTTGATGAGAACTTTGGTGAGGCATGGGAACGTTTTAAGGATCTTCTTCGAAAATGTCCTCACCAAGGTTTCTCCAAATTGCACCAAATCGACACGTTTTATAACGCTTTGACTCAAAACGATCAAGATTCTTTAAACGCAGCCGCCGGTGGCAATATCTTGAATCGTACGCCAAGGGATATTTTAATGATCATCGAGAACAAATCTAAGTTTCCGACTTCTCGTAACAAACCGAGTGTTTCGAAAGTGACATCTTTTACTCCTTCTTCTTCGTCGGTTCAATCATCGGAATTGGCCGAACTTACCGACGCTATCCGTTGTATGATGAAAGAGTTTAAGTTTCAGAACCAAAAACCCGAGCCCGTTAAAGCCGTTAATGAAAAATGTGTGATTTTTGTTGGACCCCATCCGTATTATGATTGTCAAGCCACCGATGGCCAAGTTTATAATGCTAACGTAGCAGCCGTAAACTACAATCAAAACCAAGATTTTCGTACTTAAAACAACCAAATAGGGCCACCCGGGTTTCCACCCGTGCAAACTCATCAAAACCGTTATCCTCAAAATAACCAAGGAAACAATCAAAACCGTGGAACCAATTTCATTCAAAATTATCAAGTCCCTCCACCCCAACAAGTTTATCAACCACCACAACAAGTACAACCTTCTCCTGAGCTTGCTAATTATATGAAAACAAACGATGTTAACATACGAGCTATGCAAAATCAAATCAACAACATGAGGGTTGAACTTAAGAAAGAGATCGATACAACCATGACTCGACAAACGAATGAGCTTAAGCAAATGATGAGTAGTTTTCTTCAAATGAATCAACCGTCGACGTCGGGCACTCTTCCAAGCAATACGATCGCAAACCCGAGGGGCGAGATTAAGGCAATTACGACACGTAGTGGTGCTATATATGAACCCACGGTTCCGACTACCTCTTCTTCTCCTCCCCCTAAGGTAGTGGACCGTGAGACCGAGGTGACAAAGGACCCGGTACCTCCTATTAATAACAGAGATACTGGAAACGTCCAACCTCCGGTTGTCCAAACGTCTAAAGATAAAGAAAAAGTCATTTTTGAAAAGAATGTTAAATACAAATCAAAACTGCCATATCCGTCAAGGTTTAATGATGAAGAGCTCCGTGCAAAATCTAAAAAACAAATGGAAAAGTTTCTTGGTATTTTTTAAAAATTGCACTTTGATATTAGTTTCATGGATGCTCTTGTTTACATGCCAAAGTTTGCCTCAACGTTTAAAAATCTTATAAGTAACAAAGAAAAATTGCTTGAATTAGCTGAAACACCGATTAATGCTCAATGCTCCGCTATCCTTCTCAAAAAGTTTCCCAAGAAGCTTGGAGATTCGGGAAAGTTACTCATTCCTTGTTCGTTAAAAGATCAAGAGGTTTGCAATGCCCTGGCCGATTCAGGTGCAAGCATTAACCTTATGCCTTTGTCAATCTATATACAACTTGGAATGGGAGAACTTAAACCAACTCGTATGACTTTGGAGCTCGCTAATCGTATGATTACTCATCCGGTCGGAATTGCTGAAGATGTATTTGTTCAAGTTAATTCGTGTACTTTCCCAGCCGACTTTGTTGTTGTGAATTTTGAGGCCGATCCAAGAGTTCCTCTTATACTAGGGAGACCGTTTTTACGAACTGCAAAAGCCCTAGTAGATCATTTTGAGGATACTCTAACTTTACGACATGATGATGATATAATGATTTTTCGTGCCGGTGCTTCTAAATCAAAGAATTATTCCGTTAAAAGCGTTGATGTTTGTGATTATTCATTTGATGATTTTGTGAAAACGTTCGTCTCCGACTCTTCCCCATCAATTCCTCCGACTGAGGAATATGATTCTTTTTGGGAAGAGGTCGATGGATTCCTTGCTATTGAAACGATTTCGTTTTCTGAGACTGACGAATTTTACTTTGATTCGGAGGGAGATATTATTTTTCTTGACAATTTGTTAAACGATGAACCGTCAATCCCTCTGAATAAAGTTAAGAAGAAGATTGAGCTTATGATTGACGATCCTCTGGAGCCCGAGCTCGAGGAATTTTTACCCGACTTTGAGAGTTTTTCATTTGATATTACTGAGGAGATTAGTGGCAATCCCACTTTTCGTCCTGATTTTTCTTATCCGACTTATGAGGCTTTTCATTTTGATGCAATCATACGGAAGAGACGAGTAGTGGCAGTACCACTTCTCTTGCTCTTATCTCTCTTCCAGAATATGATTCGTTTTGTTTTGATAAGATTGAATGTGATTTTGAAAAGTTTTCTAATCCAGAATATGAAATTTTTGTTTTGATATTGAAAACGATCATGACTCGGGTGGTATTCTAAAAAATGAGAGTTTTCAAGAAAATTTTATCCCATCCCTCCCACCCGGTAAAGTTTTTAAAATGAGCTTTAATGTTGAGATTCATAATTCCACAATTATGAAGTCTCCTTTTTATGATGATGAATTGTTCATGACGTTCTTTCCTTTTATCACATTTGGTGTGATTTCTCTTCTCCGTCACTCTATCAGGAGTGAGGACACTATTTTTGACCCTGGAATCGTTTCTAATAGTTTTCACTGTTAGAATACCAGTGGTTATCTCATCGGGGTGGAACTTTCTCATAATTCATATATTTATCCAAATATTTTGAATGAAAGCCCGATGGAGATTATTTTCCATTTGCTCTCCCCAAGGACGAATTAATTCGGGGATCGAGTCAAGCTCATGTGACTCGGTAATAAAAAACAAGCGCTTCGTGGGAGGCACCCCATGCTTATCCATTTTCATTTTCTTTATTTTCTATTTCTAAGTAACATGACGTGAGGGGGGCGACCCTTTCCAAACTCGTGTTTTCATGGTTTTTTGTGAATGTTCAGGAATTTCCCGAAAGTTTGAGGACTCTCATGCTCATGGTTTGTCGTTCTCTCCACTCGAGTCTCATTCATCGCTGCTCTTTCGGAAATTCACCATATCCAAAATCTTATCGACTAACGTTTATCTCTTGGCATACTTAATAAACGACCTTAGATTTTACGTAAGACTACCCGTACCCTTAAAACATTGAGGACAATGTTTCACTTTAGTCTGGGGGGGGGGGGGGTGAATCTTCGATTCGATTTGACCTGTCACCTTCGTCTGAGCTGTTAACTTACGCAACTCCGTTTTCCACCAAAATTTTAAATTTTTGTCACCTCTTTATATTCAAAAAAAAAAAAAAAAAATATATATATATATATATGATATGAATAATAAGATTTGACACCTTGTTTTGACTTTCCTACCGGCGAGAGTAGAAATAAATGTTTCGACTTGACCGGGCGTGTTGAGCCCTAGCTCGTCTCCCTTAACCAATATAATCAAAAGATTATGGCTAAGCATCCGCGGATCTCATTACTTGGGATTTTAAATTTGCGGAGATCGAGGAATGATAGAGTTTTTTTAGAAGTTTCGTGCTAAACGTGGAGTAGTTGGATCTCTTTAGAGCCCACGAAAGGTACTTGTGGCCTCCTTGTTCCCACAAGATTGCACAACAATAAAAATAGATCTCTAGGATTAATTAAGTGTATGGGGTTTGGGCAATACTTAGTTTTTTCTCGTTCCCAACAAAATCTCTGCATATGGGGGTTTGGTACACATAGGGGTACTGCCAGTGTTACGGTGAAATAGTGTAATAATTCGCATTTTTGGATTACTATTCATTTTTACTATTCACTATTACTATTCACTTTTTACTATTCACTTTCACTATTCACTCCCAAAATTTTTATTTCATATTCTCTTAAGTTAAACTATTTTAATGATAATCCGAGAGTTTGACACTCGTTGGATCATTTCTACAAAAATCACGAAACCATGTCCGAGATTTACTTTTAGGTTTAAACGTCATTCCAGCATCCCGATATGTCTATAAAATACTATAAATAATAGAAATATGATTTTCTCTCATTTTACGACAATTCCAAAAGTTTTGGAATTTTACGTTTTCCAGTTCAGCGTTTTACGCGAATTACGCGTTTTAGACCCGCGTTTCCAGTTTTAACAGCGTTTAAGCAACCCGATAGAACTTGTCACTCATTAAATATGCTAAGATAGGTTATATTAATAAGTTCTAACATATTTATAAGTTTCATATTTTTAATATACCCGGTTTTACGTTTCGTGACTTAACGACTTACAATTAGCGATTAACGGAACCAAAACTGACTCCGTAAGCTAGATAAAACCAAGGCAACACATCTAGTCACCTTAGCCTTATCTTGGCCGCCATATGATGATTCACCAAGCCTTGGTGGCTTGGTGATAAGCCTTGGACTTTAGGATACAAGTATATGCAAGTAAACTTCTAAGCTAAGCTTCCTAAAATATCCTAAACTTGCACCTCCTCATTGCACCTTCCTAACACCTTCCTAACCTCCTTAAGGCATTATAAATACCCTTCCTCATCCTCTCCTAGTCGTTCAACACACATAACACACTTAAATCACACAACCTTTCATCTTTGATTTCCAAGTTCCAAGTTACACATAAGAGTTGAAGGCCTAGTTATTCTCTACATGAAACTAGTGTTTATTTGGTGATTCCATGGATGAATTAGGAGCTACACAATGGTACTAGGGCTGATTTAATAAGGTTTTCACAAGGTCTATATCAAGGCTAGCAATGTTTGCAAGAGCTGTGGTGAAGGATTAGAAGCTAGGGTTTTCGATTGAAGTGTATAGTTCTTGTCCTAGTTCATGTTTCCCTTTTACAAGGCCAAAAGTTGAAGAAAACTTGTACTCATCATCCTTACTATGTTTTCATAAGCTCTATATGCTATATATGTCTTGTTATATTTATCTCATGATGTACAAATCCTTAAAACAAGTCTAAACTTATATATAATTATATGTTATCATTTATAAAACAAATAAGTAAACTAGTAAGTTATGATATGATAAACAACTAGAAATATATACTTATAGACTTGAAAAAAGCTTATAGAATTATAGAGGATCTTACAAGGAAAACGTAGCAATTTGAATCACCTAAAACGAGTACACGAGTCAAAAGATATGGCTAATAGAAGTTACCAAAACTTTGCGGCAAAACTGTCCCAAAGTTTCTGTGACAGAACTTAAACACGCAAAAAGAGGCTTTTCTGCTCCGTTTCATCAAAAAGTTAAAACATGAAAGTTGTCCGGAACGATGTTTTCTTCAAAAACTTAGGACCACGGGTCCAGAAAACCCATAATGAATGCTATTTTTCTTCAAATTCTTAACAACCCTTTTTAATACCCAAATGACTATGTATTGGTTATGGCTAAGTAAAACCAAGAGGTCTAATGACCTTAAAGCCGAGACCACAACCATGGCTAAGGCCAAGGATGAGTCTCAAGACCATGGTAGCCATGACCAAAGCCACGGCAAGACCACGGCTAAGACCTCAAGGCTTTCTAAACCGAAATCATTATAACTATTATACATGTTTTACAACTTGAATACTACAACACTAGGGAACTTCATGTGAACGGTTTATTAGAGTAGACCATCGAGATGAGTTGTGGATTGACGATTTAAAGTGTCCTAGCTCCTCGAACATTTACTACATGACCTCTGAATTATGACGGCCCGAACGGTAGTAAGAGATATACAAACTATACATGTTTCATAAACCACTTTTATTCAACGACTTACGCTATATAATAAGTACTACATCATGAACAATTTGAAAGACATATATAGGCAATTCTTCGTATTCTTAGACATTACTCCAAACCTAAGTCGCAACGTTCTATTATAGGCTGCTCTTAGAGACTTTTGCGATTCGACTACCATTTTCATTACTCACTACATAACTTAAGGTGAGTCATAGCCCCTACTCTTTTCATACTTGTTTTAACTCTTTGGGGGAGATACATGCTCAACTACTTGCTTTTGCTTTTACAAATACTCCAAAACGTTTATACTTGATTGTGTTATACTTGATTGCATTATACTTGATTACGTTATACATGCTTGTTACACTATACTTGCTTAATTTAAATACAAGATGTGTATTTACATGCATTCACAATACTCTATACTGTCGGAGAGGTATTGATAGTACTCATGGGAAGATGCCCCTACCCTTGTGTCTATGCTTGACCTTGGATGACGTAGTACTATTTGGGAAGATGCCCCCGCCCTTGTGTCTATTCTTAACCTTGGGTGAATATAATCCGGTGTATTGTGTAAACTATCTTTTAGCAGTGGGTTGTGAACACACAGGTTGCAAATGTTGTATGGGCGGGATTTGCAACTGAGTGGATTTACAATGCCTTTGCTTTGTGAACATTCTTTAAAGGCTTTTCATCTGTTTTAAGACAAACTCTATGAACTCACCAACCATTGTGTTGACACTTTAGCATGTTTATCTCAGGCTAGTAAGACGATAGCTAGTGCGTGGAACATAGAGTCAAGCTGCATATTCTGAATACTTACGCTTTTTATCATTTACCATTCAAAACATTTTGTATACATTTATGTATCATACTTTGGAATCTCATATTTGTAACTTTGAATTCATTAATCGAATGGTAACTTTTCAAAACGTCTCATTTAGAGGTCGTTTTCTATAACTTGTACTTTGTATTATGAAGTAGCACCCCAAGTGACACAGTCTTCCGCTGCGGTATTTTGGGGGTGTTACAAATAGACTATTGCATCTTGCCGGTTCGCAACCGATGTTGTGATCTTAGTAAAGGCCGTATGACTCGGGGTTCGGCATATGATTATGAATATCAATAATAATAATCCAAAGCCAAATAAAAAGGCAGAGGAATCCAAAGCTATAAAAGGCAGCGGTAAATCCAAGGTCATAATAAAGCTCTTACATCTTGGCGGCTCTTAAACCGTTGTTGTAAAAGAAATAAAGGACTAAGGACCAAATATTATTAAAGTGCTTATAATTATGCAAAAATGCCAAGCTTCGACTCCGGGGGTTTCCTTAATAAAAAGCTTCCGTTTCGGGTCTCAGACATGGGATGTCTCGGTCGTAAATAAAAAGGGGGGCCTCCACAAATCGTGTTAAATCAGAGACCTTCATGTGGACCCGATTTCTGTATGCAGGGGTTTTCGAGGGAAAGTTCTGAAACTACTCAGCGTTCAAATTTTGTGCTCTTATCGGACTAACAAATATCAAAATGAGAAAATATGAAGCAATTCATTTCTCACAAATTAAAATCTTGAGATACAAAACTTAGGACTTGGGAACAAGAGGTAATGACACAATTAACTTTTGTGGGTAGTGTTAGCACCTAACTTGTGGATAAACAATGATCTTGATTTTACGCTTAGTTTGGGAGCTTGTGAAAAATCAAGGATGACGATTTTTATTCGTATGGTCTCTTCTCTGTGAGAAGTGTTTCTACTCGTTGACCCTGAAAGTTATCAACAGATAAGAATTGATAATGAAAGTTAAGGCAAACCGTCACATATATAAAAATGAGAAATACAAAAAGAGTAGTTGTAGTTATTATTCATGAAAATCATAAAACGAAGAGTTTTTGAGAATAAATGATTTTGATATCTCTTTTGAACATCATTGCTACTTTACAACGTCAGTAAAGAGAGGTTTTGAAACTATTTATCTTTTAAGCGTGAGGTGATGACATTGCGTGAGGACACGACAATACTTTAGTCTGGGGGATTTTGATGTGTGCTTATTCACACATCCTTTTTAGACCTAAACTCAGACCAAATACACCAAATACTAACCAAATATGCCAAGAGAATGCGTGTTTTTGTATTTGTGTATGTACAGGTACAGATATGTGAAAAACGAAAAAAAACAAAGCCAAAACCGATAAAAACGAGCACGAGATTGGAAAAAGGTCGAAAGCCAGAGCCGGGGAAGCAAAATGATCAAAGAAAGCTCGAATTATCAAAAGTTATCATCAGAGATTCACAAAGTTACATAATTAGTCCCTGACCAAAGTTTGGAAGAAATGGCAATTTTAGTCCCTGCACTTTCAAATAATGACAGAATTAGTCCCTGAAAGAAATTATTGAAGAAAAGTCAAAGTTAACCTTTAATTATCAGAAAAAGTCAAGAAAAGCCCTTGGATTGTACTATGGAAAAATGACAGATTTGCTCCCTCAAGATTTCAGAAATTACATCATTAGTCCTTATTATTACTATAACTTACAAAATGTAAACCTGATCAACAAAATCCAAATCCATGAAACAAAACTTACACCCCAGCCCAATACTTAAATAGCCCAACTCCTATTTCCCCTAGGCCCGATCCACCCACTATATACTAACCCGGTCAACACCCTTTACACCCAGTCAAACACATCAATAATAAAATCACACCCCGCCCCTTTTACCCCAAAATTCCCAGAATTCTATTCATCCTTGAACCCTAGAAATTACACGCCCACAATTACCTTAATTGGGTAATAATTACCCAATCATATATGCTTCTGGAAGGTGTCAGGACGTCAGGACACGTGGTCCAATGAGCACGCAAATGCAGGATGCATACTTCACTCTCACATGATCCAACGGTGCAAATTAACGCGTATGAATCAAGGGATAAGATTAAAGGAATGAAAGCACACCTCAAGGGATCGAGAGGCTTCTAATCAACCCTAGCAGGCTCACTCTTCAAGTATAAATAACCCCCCTTATTCAGTCATCGAGTAGTTTTTGTATTAGTTTTCTTTTATTTTGTTTAATTTCCTGCTTTCAAGTTTATTGTAATTTTCATTTAAATCATTTGTACTCCAAGTTCTTATTAATATAATTCATATTTTTATTTCAGCATATTGTTTTTATTATTATCTCAGCTTATTGTTTTTTAAATTTTATGTTTAATCTCTTCATTAGTTTAATTTTCTACATTAAGTTTCTGTTTTATTAATATATATATATATATATATATATATATATATATATATATATATATATATATATATATATATATATAAATAAAAAAATAAATATTCCAAATTAGTTTTTATTGATTTGAATTAAGTTACAAATAGTTGTTTTCTGTTATTATCAGCTTATATAAGCCATTTATCTTACTGTTTCATCAAATTCTAAAAAATACAAAAAAAAAGTCAAATTCAGTCAACTATTGAGTGCTTATTTAATAAGCACAGCTTATTTGGAGTAAGAGACAACCAATAAGGAGTCCCATTGGCCTGTCTAAAAGACAGGCAAGCATAGTGACTCCCCTCTGTTTGAGCTGAGGGGGTATTGACTTGTAAGTTTACCTTATTTCAATTCCAATTCTGTATTAGATAGTTTTATAGTAGTCTAGTTAATCTTATAATGCTTATTTCTGTTTACTTAGATATAGTAGCTTTAATATCAGTTAGAATTTGCAATTTGATTCTAGTTTGAGTTGATTTGGTTTTCTACTGTTACATTGTTTCATCATATTTGATCTGTGTTGATTGTGTTTCTGTTTGTTGTTTTGAATCTGAGTTCTGAGTTTCTAAGTGATTTGAGGTCTGATTAAATCTTCTGTTGCACTGAGGTTGATGTTTGGTTGGCTTTAGATTAATTTTGAGGTGCTGTTAAGTTGTGACAGTGTTAAGAGGGTGTTTGGTTTGTAGCAGTTTGTTGGTATAATCATCTTCACTAAGGTTGTGGTTGTTTTAGTTGAGTAACTTAGGTTGCATCAAAGGTAGTTCAAGCATAAAATAGGTAGGTCACAAAGCAAAAAAGTCTAAGTACTCTTCTAAGTTCAAATCAGGTTCAATAGGTGTTATTGTGATCCTGTGGTTTTTACGGTTGCTAGATCTAGAGTAAACTTAGGATAATCTAGTTTTATAATTAGCTCTAAATACCATTTAGGATTAGATTAGTGCTTTAGAAATTCAATTTAGTCAAACCGTAGTGCATTCAAAAAGTCAAAAGCAAGTTAATAAATTGTGTTAGCAGGTCCTGATATCAGGGGTGATTAGTGGTCCTATTGTGGATTGGATTTAGTTTTTTTTGGTTTTCTAAATTCCCTGTAGTTCAAACTTCATTTTACCCCCTTTAGTTTTCACTCATCAGCTTATTTGGTGTCTTAAATTTAAGCTGCAAATAAGGTACCCGAGCATAGGATCTGTTTCTAAATTTGACCTGCAATTGAGTATTTGTGCCCATATTCTGAGTTTATTTGTTCATTTGTATTAATTGGCTCATCTAATAGCTTTATTCATTGGTTGGTACCTTTTTGCTTATACTGCTTTACTTCTGCTTATTCTCACTTAGCTTATTTAAACCTGTTTGACCCTAATCTGTGTTTCTGAGCTTAATTTGTTCTTACCTCTGTTCCATTAAGTTCATTTGAGCATATTATACATCTGCTTTTAGTTTCAGTCAAATTGGGCCAGGAATGCTTATCAATAAGCACTCCAAATAAGCTGTTTCAAGCCAAAAAACACTTTTCTGGATTATTTCATTTTCAAAATTTCTTTCTCAAGTTTATTTTAATATTTTCGTTTTCTGTAATTTTTTTCAAATTTTTCTGAGTCCATTTGATATTTTTCTTATTTAACTTTCATTTTAATTCAATTTTTAATACATTTTAATTACCAAAAATTCCAAAAAAATCAGAAAAAGCATAGAAAAATCCAAAAAATATTTTAAAATTTTATTTTCATTTATTTTAGATTTTTAGAAATTTATATTTTTCCCATTTATTTTGAATTTAATTTGAATTTTTAATTAGATTAAATAGTTTTTAATTCCCAAAAATTACACAAAAAGCCAAAAAAATTAGTTTTTAGTTTTAAAATTATTTTATAGTTACTTTATAAATTTCATAATTTATTTTTCATTTTTCTCACCTTATTTGCATTTTCTTTTTAATTTTTAATTAGTTAATTATTTTTTAATTCATAAAAAATAATTAAAAAGTCAAAAAAATATTTTTCTTTTTCTTAAAATTTTCTTTTATCATTTTTAACTTTTAAAAATTATTTTCAAGTCCCTAGGAGTAGTGTAGCTTAAAATTCGCGTTTTATTTTGTACGATTATGTTTATTTCACGTTTTAGTTTACGTTTTTGATTCTACGTTACGGTTTTGGTTTAATTACTTGAAATACGTGTTTAAGTGATTATTTGTGCTTCATTTACTTATTCATTAGTATAATCTCATAAAATCACTTTTTACCACTTTCACAACACGTTTCGCGAATCGGAAATTTGAGAATTCCATTCTCCTTTCACACGGACTACGACCTCGGGTTATCCGTATTTCTTTGCGGATCTCTTGAGTAATACTTATACTATATATATAACTTCCCGGGGAAATACTTTCCTAAGCATTTCTTCGGAAAAATAAACCTATACTTAAAAACAAAGACATCAGTGACCAAAATAAGTGTGACTATATGCATCTTTTAGTCACATTTAAGAAATCAATATATATCAAAAGAAATTCAAATATATATCAAAACGAATTCAAATACAATAAAATTGGAATGTATATAACTGAACCACTAATACATATCATATAAGCAGTACTAACTATATGAACCAACAGTACTAACTTATAACTAGCAGTTGTAACTAATACACTAGCAGTACTAAATGAGATACATCCTTTCCATTTGGTTGAGTAGTTCTTGATCCATCATAATTATTTCCACTCTTTTCTTTTGATCCATCAAAATCGCTAAGATGAAACCGGAAGATAAATGTTCAGATCGAATGAACTTTACCTACACTATAATCTGAAGGTTTCCTCTCACATTGACTATAAAAAAATCTCTCATGCACTCTAGTGCCCATTTCTGAGATAGTGTTCCAAAGAATTCTACTGGAAACAGAAGATAATCAGCTACAAGTAAATTAAATATATTAAGGTGTAAAGGTGTAGTACACAAAGATCAGTAAGAAAGAATGAAAGACCTGTGGCTCAATTGCATGAGTGTTTGATGAGGCGAAAAATGATCCGTTTTTAGGGGGTCATTTAAGCCCGGAATTGAATTTATTTGATCAAATATTGCCCTAAATCGTTCCTTTTGTGATTTTAGGTACTTTTGGAGTGAATTCTGGAAAAGGAGGCATTTTGGACGTTTTTGGAGCATAAAAGTGAAGAAAACGGCAAAGTCTTAATTTTCCTTGCTGGGAATAGTACCTGACGGGGTCACCAAGTTCTTAATGATGGCGTCAAGAGGAAAACAAGAGGTGAAGAGGGTAGAGTCTATGACGATCCAGAATGTTTTTACACTAGGGCATGACGGCGTCACCATAGGCCGTCATGGTCCCTTTACACGTGACGGCCCAGAGGAATTTGCTCTTGACGGCGTCAGATCTGGATCTAGGCAATCCGATATTATTATGGGCGGCGGGTTGACGGCGTCAGAATTATCTTCTTGATGCCGTCACATTGGAAAATCTATATATAGTTTTGTAATTTTCATTCATTAAGAGAGGACAATTTTAGGGACGACTTGGAGAAACCATAGCACGATTTTATCAGTATTTTCAAGGGTTTTCACCCCTTGAAACCTTTCATGTTCAATTAAGATAAGTATCCTTTCAATTCATTCAATATTTTTATGTGTTGTTTGAATATATCTTGCGCTTGTCTTGATTTTAACATGCTAGGCTAGATCTCTTGTGTGTTTGCTTAGATGTAGTGAAACCTAGATGTTGATTATGGGTTGATTGCTTGTTTATAGTTGTTACGGATGAATGATTTCGATGTTATGCTTAAGAAAACTGGCAGACTTCCATAGTGTAACTTGCTTGAACGTCTTAAGTAACATGAACCAATGCGTACTAGGTTTTTATGGTTGTATTTAATGCATGAGCGAATTCTAGTGATCCCATGTTAGGAGCTTCTTGCAGGCTCGACATAGGAGTGAAGTAGGAGCTTATAGAGTTGGGGAAGTATGTACGCCACCCCACGATTGGTATTAAGGAATATAACCCGTCATCCATGCAACTGTAACAAACTATCAACCTGTAAAAGATATCTATGGGGTAATGATATCTAAGTAAACACAATTTTCCCATTTATTGTTCACACCACATTAGTAATTAGCTTTATTTACATTTTTGTTATTTTATTTTGATTGCAACTTTAATTATTGGGTTAGTTGACTAGCAACTAATTCCGCCCACTCTTCCAAAACCCGAGATTTTAATTGCTTTTATAAAAATATAAAAACACAAGAAGAATGATCCCTCACCTCTAGACCTAGTTTTTAGGCTTTCTAATCCTAGCGACACTATTCCTGAGTTGAACGATCAATCCCCCGGTACTTGTCACTATACTATACTATAACGATCAGGTACACTGCCTGGTGGGGGTTGTAAGCTTCTTGAGATCCCTCAAGAGGTAAAGCCTAGCGCAATTCCCATGCATCAGTGTTCATAATGACACGTTTGATATCCGGCAATTCACTGTAGTGCTGCAAAGTAAAATAGAAGTGTTGGTCATGAAAGTGACAGAACTCCACAGAGAAAACAAGTTCTTGAATATTAACCAACCTGAAGGGCTTGAACATAGAGACCAGTTGTAGTAAAACCAAAGGGGGGACTTGTATGTTGGACCTCCCCTTTTGTCTTAGCTTTCACACCAATCTGAAAACAAAGCAAGTTAAAAATTAAAACCAGTTATATATTATTCAAAACATTTTTACAAAAGCTAAAAAAGATCGATTGATTACGGTTCTTGTGCTATAAGCCCATGAGTTCTGCCACACCATAGCCTTTTCTCCCTTCTCATCTTCGAAGTTAATCTGGAACCATCAGATCTGGAAGCAGCAAATGTGCCATGAACCTGAACAAAAAAAATTTACAATTAAGTTGTTAAGGATCAGAAGGCCTAAATGCAATAGATGAAGCGGCTAGAGCTGCTGCTATCTCACCAGCTACATCGTTTTGGTATATGCACATTGTATAAACTTCGATTTGTGTCCATGTCCTCTGGCCTTCCTCGACAGTTATGAAATTCCCACGGATCACCAACCTACAATTTTGTGATGTCTAGTCAACGTACCTGCGTTGTCAATGGAATAAGAGCATTATCACACATCCGGTTGAAAGTACCGTTTAATTTCGCTTCCCAAAATGGATAGAAACCCAGACATGGAACAATTGGAAAGAAATCAAATAAAGGATTGGGACAATAGTTAACGGACAGGTAACAGATAATAGTTCACATCCTGACTCTGAGCTTACATAGTTTGAAAAAAACTTGACGGAATGAAGCTCAAAAGTAGTTGCAAATACTTCTAGAATTGTTGTCGCGTCGCCTTTTCTCAAGACTCTGTGAACGTACGTTGGTGGCTCCTATAGGCAAGTGACAGCCATGAGTCGCCCTCATATCCAACTACATTCAGAACCCTTGGAAAGTTTGATTTATAAAAGTTTCACACCTGTTGTCACAGAAGGACGAACTCGGGGCCTATGGGCAGATGGTCTGGAACCACCTATAGCGGTACGGCGGTACCTGAAGTATATAGTTTGACAACATTTCAGACACAAGTTAATACAATAGACAACACATAGAGAACGAACATGATATTGAAAACTTTGAAACATGAGCACATGAACAGACCTGTTGCTGCACATGTTTGGACAATTGCTCCTACAAATGACCCATCAATTTGTCGTCCAGGGTATTGGTCATGGCCAATGACAAATTCATTTGACACCACTCATGTGCAAGACCCCTGTGCACAACAGCAGCCTCAAAGTCTAGCTGCTGCGGGCCATTAAGATATGCTACACCTTCACGAAAATCCAATACCACTGATGTTTGATTGTTTACCAAACCTATTTGACAAAAGGAAAAACTGTAAATACTTTGTCAAAACCTATACAGAAACATATATACGTGTTTTTTCAAAAGCATACCCCAAAACGTATCTATAATACACGATAATACCTTAACATCTCGCCACATTAATTCAAGATTGGTTTCTGGCATTAACTTCCATGAAACAACATTAAGAGGAGCACGAGCCCCACATTTTGCAATTCCACCAAGTAAATTTGAGAGATCAGTACTACTATCCCTGATAGGCTGCATGCGCTCATTGAAAGCATAAAAGATGATACCTCCAAGCATCTATCTGCAAATTGCTTGCTCCTCGAGTAGTCACCACTTTTGAAATAGCCAACAACAAGTAGATACATCTTTTCTCTCATTTGCAATGGGTCACTAGTGCTAGGCAATGCAACTGCACAACCAAGTAAATAGGGTACCCTCGTTAGCTAAACACAACAAAAGTTGAAAGAAATTGCATGTGACCATTATAAACCAATCTTAGTTTTTAATTTTTGTTCAACAATACAAACATCTCAGGAAACTAATCTGGCACGTTCATTATAAAGAGAATTGAACTGTTGTTGAAACTGTCAAAGGTTTACTATTAACAAAAAAGGCAGATACTCAGAACTGATAACCAAACATATCGAGGTTCATGTGTTCACCTTCAAGCATAGCTATCCCACGTTGTACATCTTCAGGACGCTTTGAATGAACAAGAGCCCATGATAAGCGCAGACGACACTCACTTTTGCATTCTTCAGAAGAATCTTTCTCAGCTGCAATAACCTCACGCTCACAACCCTGAAAGTTAAAAATGTCACCAGTAAAGGAGGAGGCCTTTAAAATCTTGTAGCTACTATTACCACTACTTGTTACTATAAATGCCAGAGAAACCGGACAAATGGAAGTTAAGGAAATAAATAAAAGCATCAATGTTGAGATTTTACTATTTGGATATCAAATGCAATTGCACACTTGATTGCTTAAAGAGATTGAACACTCAAGCATAAATCATATAGTACCAATACAACATTCAGAATACTCTCGGTAACAAAAAAGTGGACACCATCGGCACTCAGCAGTTTGATGTGCTCATGAAAACGTCCCTAGCAATACAATGTATATAAACCACGAGATACTGATGGTACATGTTAAAGAAAAAGTCTCCACTAAATACTTATACAAGAATCCATTTGCCTCATCACATCATAAAAATGGCCTACTATTAACCCATTGCACTTTCACAACTACAAGTTTTCAGGCTTTTGTATGCGCCCCTTAATAATTAATTTATGCAGATCACTGCCGATCGTCAATTTGCCAACCATATCTGTAACACCCCCAAAATTTGGTACAGCGGAAGACTCAACAAGCTTTCGGGGTGCTACGGGGATTGGTATCCAACACAAGACGTAAAAGAACGAGATAAAGTAACAAGAGAAAAACACAACCAAACGGGGTTTCAAAGTTTACATTTATCCCAAATTCATTCAGAGTCAGGCCCAAAAGAAATAAACATAGGTCCACAATTTAATATAAGAGTTTTAGAAAACTAGATCCATAACCAGGTGCCAAAGCCGAGCCTTCCAATCCATGCATCCAAATCATCACTTAATTACCTGAGAAAATGTGATAAAAGTCAGCTTTCGCTGGTGAGATCATAGGTTTAAATTCATAATTCAATATAGTGGACATATACGCAAAACGCTTGCTAGCTATACTAGGGATTCACTACAGCCTTCGGATACCCTCCGCTCCATCATAAATACACGGACACCCTCCGTAATAAACCTGCGGATACCCTCCGCTCCATCATAAATACTCGGATAACCTCCGAAGTATCAATAACCTATAGGTGCAAACTATAGTATCCAAAATCCTCAAATAAGCCAATCTCGTAATCCAACCATTATTTAGTCCACACGCGATGGTTCACTATGTGACTAGGGTTGATGTAACTCATCTAACCAAATCTAGTCCAGACGCGATGGTTCACTATGTGACTAAGGTTGTTGTAACATTCGTCTAACCATAACTAGTCCACACGCGATAATTCACTATGTGACTAAGGTTGACAAATCTTCCTAGTTCCATAAGCATAGCAAGTTTTGAAAAGTAAAAGCGATAATAGTCCACATAAAATAATTTGCACGTTTCTCACCCCAAGTATTGAAAACATAATTCAAGAGAAAAAGTGGGGCTATGACTCACCTCAAGTCCAGAAATCAGCAATAAGAAATTGGTAGAAGATGTATAGTAACTCAAAAGACGGCAACTACGGACTCGGCACTTCCTAACAATATCAACTCGTTCAGAAATCATTTCCTCAAAATCAAATATTCCCAAACCCGAACGTATTCCATTTTACTTTCCGAAAATCCATTTCTCGTATTATTCTCGTATTAGTTTGGAGTTTCACGTTTGGTATCCATACGGGTGGTGGGTCGACACAACTCAAACCAAGAAGTCACAACAAAAAGGATAATAAAACAATCTATAGGTCTAATATTAGTCCAATATATTATTTAAATAAATCATCGAAGTTTATCAAATCCGTCGATTTGGTAATCCCCCATATTTATTTACTTAATATACCATTCTAAGATTGTACCCGAAACCTAGGTCACACATTGCACATAAAGTACTATATAGTATATATCAAAGTTTAATAAATTCTCTAATTATGCCGTTAAGCTTACCAAATTCGTCAATTTGGCAACCTCACGAGATACTTAGTAATTTATTATTCTTGTACACATACCACAACCTATGGGAGTCATAGGATATGATGCCCATTAATATACTCAATTTAAATAACTAAATAGCTCTTATTTAACCTGCCGATTAAATAAGTTACGTAGTTATCGAAAGTGAGTGTATTAATCGTCATATATCCGTGATAACACGAACGTCACAAATAATATAATCCACTTGGACTCAAGTGACCATGACCCTGTATAACTCGATGGTTTTCCTCGTTTATTTAAAGAAATTATTTTATTAAATATAATTATTCAACGTTAAAGATTTCGTCGTTGTTTATAGTGTCTAATTATAATAACGCTCCCGACATTATTACACTACTTTCATAGTATAATATTTATCGTCACGTTATTGTTATAATATTACTCGTGATCATTTTATTTTTAATATACGCATTTATATATACGTTATTCACGTCTATATATTTATATAAACATTTATATTACCAATAATATTATTACGAGTTTTATTATTTGCGTTTGATTATAAGTATTTATCGAGTCATACGAAATGGTCACATGTCCGAGTCATCACTCTCGGCTCATTGTCCAAGTCCAAAATAAAAATAATAATCAAGTCAAACCAATTAATCAATCTCCGTCCAACAATTCCCAAAACACGTGCTACAACAATAGGGTCTGACTACGGCACCCGACTAACCTATCTCCGTCATTCTAGTTGACCATCTCACAATCGGTCCCCAATTCATACTCGTCAACACAACTCCACAATTAAAATCATACTACCATTTTATTCCCGGCTCCAAAGTAACGACAACAACCTCAAATATTAATCATAATAACAATAATAACATCAAATAATAATAACAACACAAGATCCTCCGAAATCTGTCCGAACCCAATTTGGTTCTCTGCTTGGGTACACTAACCGTGAGACCAACCCCGAGACCACGGGGGTCTTGGCTAGGCTCCATCGAGCTACAATCAAACCCAACAGACCCTTGAGGTCATCGTTAACCAAACAACAACAACAATAATATATCAAACCCAACAACAATAATCAGAACAAAGTCACAAAAGTCAATCTACCCTTAACCCTTGGTCCTTACCTCTCGTTACTCATTCCACACGAGACCAAGATAACAAAATCCCCACAAGGACTAACCAAGTATAACAAATAATCACCAAAACTCAAAAAAAAATAACAAGACGTGAGCCTGGGCTGTTGGTTTTGGTCTCGACCACCCACAAAACGACAAACCCGGATACCAAACTTTGTTATAATCACGTTTTATTCAAAACCCACATGTTTATTTCGTTATTCATCAAAACCCAACCAGAAAAATACAACTTGCGACCTCCTGGTCACGTTTTTAGTAAAAAATCCGAGTCACAACCTTCTTGTGACTCGCCTTACCTTCGATTTGACAAGAAAAGAACACGAAATCTTCAATTAAACCAATAAATTAGCGCGTGCACCGGTGGATCTAAAAGATCTAGTGATAGGGATTATTTTTATGGTGGCGGTGTGGTCGTAGTGGTGGCGGTGGAGCAGCAGCGGGCGGCGGCTGCTTGTGGTGGCTAGGGTTTGTAAGAGAGAAGAAGATGATGGGAGAGAGAGGTATAAAGTTGTGTTTGTGTTTTGTGTCAAAAACCAGGGAACCACAAGGACGGTTTTGTAGTTACTCTTTATTATTATTATTATTTTTTTCTTCTTTCTTTTAATCTAACAATAATAATAATAATACTAATAATAATATTAATAAAGGTATTATTAATATTTAGGGTAAGGTGGCTAGGTGTATTTACATGGACCAAAACCCGAAACTCGTTTCAAATCATTTAATATCTCACGAGACGTTCCATAAATAAATATATATAGTCGAATTTGGAAACTCAAGACATAAAATTTTTAGTTAGGTTACACTAATGCCGGAGTCAACGTAGTGCCAATAAAATCTCGAAATAAATTCTCATCACATCGATAATTCAAATTGATTCCATAAAAATTTTAAATATATAATCAACCACAATATAGGTTTTACAAGTTCGTTACGATTAAAATTCCAAATAAAAATTTATAAACGAACTTCATGTAATGCGGGTTTTCAAAAGGGCTCCCTAATTTGTCAGTTGTCACATCCTCTCAGCCTCAAAAGAAACCCGTCCCGGGTTTCTCTCGGAACAATCCATCTACGAAGTGAAAAGCTTCGGATATCTCTTTTAGAACTCGTCCTCACGCTCCCACGTAAATTCCGGTCCATGTCGGGAATTCCAACGAACCTTAATGAGTGGAATGCGACTTCGCTTGAGTCGCTTAATCTCATGATCCAATATCTCGATCGGCTCTTCCACAAAGTTCAATTTCTCATCAACCCGAATATCTTTCATCGGAATAACCGGCACCTCATCAGAAGGACACTTCTTCAAATTACTAACATGAAACACATCGTGAACTTTACTCAATTCATGTGGTAATTCCAACCTATAAGCCACGGGCCCAATTCTTTCCAAAATAAGAAATGGTCCAATATAGCGGGGGTTGAGTTTCCCACGTTTCCCGAAACGTATCACACCTTTCTAAGGCGAGACTTTCAGCATCACTTTGTCTCCAACCTGGAACTCTAGGGGTTTACGTCTCTGATCAGTGTAACTTTTCTGTCTATCCGTAGCTGCTTGCAATCGATCACGAATTTGACTCACTTTCTCAGTAGTCTCCAAAATAAGTTCGGGGCCTGTGAGTTGGCTATCTCCAACTTCAGCCTAACCAATTGGCGAACGACATTTACGACCATATAAAGCTTCAAACGGTGCAGCTTTAAGACTTGTGTGGTAGCTATTATTATAGGAGAATTCCGCAAGGGGTAGATATTTCTCCCAGCCTTTACCAAAGTCTATGATGCATGCACGAAGCATATCCTCCAAAGTCTGAATAGTCCTCTCACTTTGTCCATCGGTTTGGGGTGATATGCAGTACTCATATCAAGTCTCGTCCCTAAAGCGGTTTGAAGTGATCGCCACAAAGCTGACGTAAAGTGGCTATCACGATCAGAAATAATCGATATCGGGACTCCATGACGAGAAATAATTTCCTTCACATACAACCTCGCAAGTTTATCCACGCTATCATCTTCACTAATCGCCAGGAAATGAGCAGACTTAGTCAACCGATCCACAATTACCCAGATAGCGTCACAACCGCTAGCTGTCTTTGGTAATTTGGTAATAAAGTCCATTGTAATCCGCTCCCATTTCCAAACTGGGAGTTCTGGCTGCGTCAATAATCCTGACGGTCTTTGATGTTCGGCTTTAACCTTTGAACATGTCAAACACTTACTAACATACAATGCTATATCTGCCTTCATATTTGGCCACCAATATAACTTTTTCAAATCCTGGTACATCTTGTCAGACCCAGGTTGAATAGAGTATTTTGACTTATGCGACTCATGCATAATCAACTCTCCAATTCCTCCTTACAAAGGTATCCAACTTCGGTTTCCAAAACATAATACTCCATCAGAACGCTTAACGAATCCTTTCTCATTTTCTGCCATCCCAAATATGTTCTCAGCAGGTCGATTTTCTGCTTTCAACGCTTCCGTTTGAGCTTCTAATATTTGAGATGGTAATGGCGATACGATAGTCATTCATAATGACTTAACTTATAACGGTGGTATTCTCTCCTTTCGGATAAGAGCATTGGCAACAACGTTTGCTTTACCAGGATGGTAACGAATTTCACAATCATAATCGCTTAGCAACTCAATCCAACGTCGTTGTCTCATGTTGAGCTCTTTTTGATTCAAGATGTGTTGTAGACTTTTGTGGTCAGTAAACACAACACACTTGGTTCCATACAAATAGTGTCTCCATATTCTCAAGGCAAAAACCACAGCACCTAATTCCAAATCATGGGTGGTGTAGTTCTTCTCATGCTTCTTGAGCTGTCGGGAAGCATAAGCTATCACTTTCTCTCGTTGCATTAACACGGCTCCCAAACCTTTATGCGAAGCGTTACAATAGACAACAAAGTCCTCACTACCTTCAGGTAACGCTAATATAGGAGCACTACACAACATCTCCTTGAGTAATCGAAATGCTTCCTCTTCCTTATCTCCCCATTCGTATTTAACACTCTTTTGAGTCAATTTGGTCCACGGTTTTGCTATCTTCGAAAATCCTTCAATGAATCTTCGGTAGTAACCGGCTAAACCCAAAAATTGACGAACTTCTGTTGGGGTTGTCGGTGCAGCCCAATCTTTAATAGCCTCAATTTTTGCAGGATCAACATGAACTCCTTGACTATCAATCACATGACCCCAAAATTGTATTGTCGAAATCCAAAATTCACATTTAGAAAACTTGGCATACAGCTTCTCCCTCCTGAGCAATTCTAAGATAAGCCTTAGATGCTCCTCATGCTCCTTTTCATTCTTCGAATAAATTAGAATGTCATCGATGAACACAATCATGAATTTATCTAAATAAGGCTTACACACATGATTCATGAGATCCATGAATACCGCCAGTGCGTTAGTCAACCCAAACGGCATCACCTGAAACTCGTAATGCCCGTAACGGGTTCTGAAAGCCGTTTTCGGAATATCTTCCTCGCGAACTCGAAGTTGATGATATCCCGATCTCAAATCGATCTTCGAATACACACTCGATCCCTGAAGCTGATCGAACAAGTCGTCGATCCTCGGTAATGGGTATCTATTATTTACCGTTAATTTGTTCAGCTCTTGGTAATCAATACACATACGAAACGATCCATCCTTCTTCTTCACAAATTAGACCGGGGCTCCCCAAGGTGAAGAAATTGGTCTTATAAATCCTTTTTTGGCTAACTCCGCCAATTGTTTCGACAACTCTTCCAGTTCGGTGGGTGCAAGTCGATAAGGCGCTCGTGCTATAGGTGCAGCACCAGGTATCAACTCAATCTGAAACTCTACTTGTCTAGTAGGCGGGATTCCCGGCAAATCATCGGGAAATACATCAGGAAAATCACGAACTATAGGCACATCTCCAATGCACATTTCCTTCTTCTCCTTCCCTCCTTTCTCGGAGATTTGAGCTAAGAAAAGGCAACATCCTTTTTCCACTAGCTTCGGTAACTTAGTGCAAGAAATGACCGCTAATCGTGATGGGCTCCTCGAACCTTTTTGATCTCCTTGTATATTTAAAATCTCCTTTCCGTAAGGCACACACACGATCTTCTCATTGCAAAGTATGTGAGCACGATACTTCGACAACCAATCCATACCAATGATGACATCGAAACTTCCTAACGTGACGGGTAGAAGATCTATGTTGAAAGGGTGATTCAAGAAATTTAACGTGCAACCGCGAATGATAGTCTTAATCCTTTCTATGTTTCCATTAGCTAACTCTACATCATACCCAATTCCTAAGGCCATCGGGGGTTTCTCTAGTAATGGTGCAAACATAGTGGACACAAAACTTCTATCGGCACCAGTATCAAATAGTATGGAAGCATAACGATTATTGAGAAGGAACGTACTAGTAACGACGTTCGGATCTTCTCCTCTCTCGTTCCCAAGTGCATATACTCTTCCATGAGCAACTCCAGCTTCCACACGTTGGTCCCCATTATTTTTTCATCCACAGTTTCCTCCAGTTCCACGATTTCCATGATTGTACCCATTACCACCCGAGCTTTGATTTCCTCGGTTCCACGATCCTCTACACTCACTCCTATAGTGTCCTTTCTTTCCACACCCAAAACAAGTAACGTCCGCCTTACTTCTCACTTCAGGAGTAGCTTGAACCATAGCAAGGGGTCGTGCTCTACAATCCCTAGCTACATGTCCTCTCCTTGAGCAACTCTGACAAATCACAGTACATTGTCCTGTATGATTCTTGTAGCAACGACCACACTTGGGTGCATCATCATTATAGTTCTTCTTACTTCCATCCCCAATAGCATAAGCTTTAGCAACAACTTGTCGCTTGTTTCGGTGATCATTACCCTTAGAGTGATGGTCTCTCTTTCTCTTTCCATTCTTATCCTTATCAGCTCCTTTCAATTCCAACGAATCCATTAATTGTTGAGCAATTGTGATGGTCTCATGGATATTTGCAGGTTTAGCAGCAATCACATCATTCCTTGTAGCCACAGGCAACCCATCGGTATACCGCTCAATCTTTTGAGTCTCAGTTCTAACCATATATGGGCAAAGCAATGCTAACTCCTGGTAACGACGATTGTAAGTCGCCATATCAGTACCCTTCACTTTGTGATTCCAAAACTCAATTTCCAGCTTCTTAACCTCATTTCTTGGGCAATAAGTCTGAATCAGCAAAGACTTAAATTGCTCCCAAGTCATGGCATAGGCCACTTCACTCCCAACCGAATTTCAGTAATTGTTCCACCAAGTCAAAGATTCATCCTTAAAAGTGAAAGAAACAATCTTTACCTTTGCATTCTCCGCACAGTTGCTGACATTGAACACTGACTCAGCTTTCGCTATCCACCTGGCCAAGTAGACCACTCCTTCAGTTCCACCAAACTCAATGGGTCCACAGATTCGGAACTCCTTGTAGTTACAACCATTAGTACAAATAGGTGGAAAAGTTCCAGCAAAGTTATTGGAGTGATTCGACTCAGCTAGTAGTTCAGCAACTCGTTGCTCCACAAGTTGATTGCTCATTGCTTGATCCACAGTAGGTGAATTAAGTGGAACATGATCATTGTCTCCCTGAACATCAACATTTTGATTCCTGTTGTCGCGGTTAGTAGTGTCCAGGTTATCAGGAGTAGGGGTTTCAACATTTCGTGTAGGGCGGCGTCCTCGGTGACCAGGGGTAGTCACTGCAGGACCAGTTCTGGTAGCTCTAACAGGGTTTCGTCATGGGGCCATTGATCAACTTAATACCAACACGATATCAACCAAGCAATTTGAAACACAATTCTCCATTGTACGCCAATAACCCTAGAATATCATACGAAATCACCATCATCCATACAAGTAGCGATCAATACATCGTTCCATATGAGACGAACGTACAATCCGAATATCATGACATAAGAGATATAATAACTAGCTCTCCTAACCAAGTACTCCCTAGCTTATGTAGCAACACAACAACACAAATCCAAATCAATTTAGCCACGATGCTGGAGTAGACTCCTCAACTCTAATCTCAAACCATCTAACTCTCTCCACGACAATCCCAGCTCAACACTCTGAGTATCGCTATCTCTCTTGAGGTTTGCTACCTCCTTCTCCACCTCATTGTTTCTCTGCTACAGCTTGCTATCTGCCTCGCGAGCCGTGAGGAAACCTCTTTGCAGAATCTCTATCTGCTCATGCATCTCCATCATACCTCTCCTAATCGCTGTCGTCCTGCCCATGACAGTAGTCAAATCAACTCTCAACTCAGCAATAAACTCAGCAATAACCATCTCAAGTCGGTCAGACATCCGCGAGATCTTCTCGCCCTGTGCAGTAACCCAAGTCCACATCCTACCAGTCTCACCCAAATCTGCAGGCTCAGCAGATATCTCAGACGGCGCGTCCGACGCCACGGGGCTACTAGGTGGTGAATCAAACAAAAACGAGTGATCAGGTGAAACTGGCTCTAACGGATGTATCGGAGAATCGAGCTCCTCAGCATGAGCTGAATGTGCTGGCAAACCATCATCAACAGGCATCTCCTCCTCCTGAGGATCATCATCCTCCTCATCATCCTGAGGGTCATCATTCTCCTGCTCACTCTCGTACTCCCCATCGGAGGGGTACTCCATCAATCGTCGTCTCCGAACAGGTGAACCACGAGGCGATAAAGTCGGTGACTTAGGGCAACAATGGGAAGACGAAGTAGTAGTGGCTGAACGCATGACTATCTCGTGTATGGGTCATCAGGGGCTATAGTGATCTGTGCTGGGCGACGCGTGCCAGCATAAACGTCCTCAATAACATTGTGCGAATAGGAGGCCATGGTTTGTGACAACGGCGTAGGGTAGGTGTAAGTGTTTCAAAACAACTAAAGCGCGAACTCAAAATATCATATCAAAAATCCTCATATAAATTCAATCATATAATCTTAACAAAGAATTTCAATTACCGCATTACTAAAACATTTATAAAACAATTAAGCCATATAATCCCTCGAAACGCCATCTTATCACTAAATCAATATATCCCGTATTCTCAAGTCATCTAAAAAATCTCATCTCAATCATTATCTCATAATACCTCAAAATAATCGAAGATGCTTCGGCTTGGCGGGCTGGCGGGCAATGGTCGAGGATCGTTTTCTATAAAAATCGGTTATAGTTTAGGTGTTTATTTACCTAGTTCTCTATAACCTTGGCTCTGATACCAATCTGTAACACCCCCAAAATTTGGTACAGCGGAAGACTCAACAAGCTTTCGGGGTGCTACGGGGATTGGTATCCAACACAAGACGTAAAAGAACGCGATAAAGTAAACAAGAGAAAAACACAACCAAACGGGGTTTTAAAGTTTACATTTATCCCAAATTCATTCAGAGTCAGGCCCAAAAGAAATAAACATAGGTCCACAATTTAATATCAGAGTTTTAGAAAAATAGATCCATAACCAGGTGCCAAAGCCGAGCCTTCCAATCCATGCATCCAAATCATCACTTAATTACCTGAGAAAACGTGCTAAAAGTCAGCTTTCGCTGGTGAGATCATAGGTTTAAATTCATAATTCAATATAGTGGACATATACGCAAAACGCTTGCTAGCTATACTAGGGATTCACTACAGCTTGCGGATACCCTCCGCTCCATCATAAATACACGGATACCCTCCTTAATAAACCTGCGGATACCCTCCACTCCATCATAAATACTCGGATAACCTTCGAAGTATCAATAACCTATAGGTGCACACTATAGTATCCAAAATCCTCAAATAAGCCAATCTCGTAATCCAACCATTATTTAGTCCACACGCAATGGTTCACTATGTGACTAGGGTTGATGTAACTCATCTAACCAAATCTAGTCCACACGCGATGGTTCACTATGTGACTAGGGTTGTTGTAACATTCGTCTAACCATAACTAGTCCACACGCGATAATTCACTATGTGACTAAGGTTGACAAATCTTCCTAGTTCCATAAGCATAACAAGTTTTGAAAAGTAAAAGCGATAATAGTCCACATAAAACAATTTGCACGTTTCTCACCCCAAGTATTGAAAACATAGTTCAAGAGAAAAAGTGGGGCTATGACTCACCTCAAGTCCAGAAATCAGCAATAAGAAATCGGTAGAAGTAAGATGTATAGTAACTCAAAAGACGGCAACTACGGACTCGGCACTTCCTAACAATATCAACTCGTTCAGAAATCATTTCCTCAAAATCAAATATTCCCAAACCCGAACGTATTCCATTTTACTTTCCGAAAATCCATTTCTCGTATTATTCTCGTATTAGTTTGGAGTTTGACGTTTGGTATCCATACGGGTGGTGGGTCGACACAACTCAAACCAAGAAGTCACAACAAAAAGGATAATAAAACAATCTATAGGTCTAATATTAGTCCAATATATTATTTAAATAAATCATCGAAGTTTATCAAATTCGTCGATTTGGTAATCCCCCATATTTATTTACTTAATATACCATTCTAAGATTGTACCCGAAACCTAGGTCACACATTGCACATAAAGTACTATATGGTATATATCAAAGTTTAATAAATTCTCTAATTATGCCGTTAAGCTTACCAAATTCGTCAATTTGGCAACCTCACGAGATACTTAGTAATTTATTATTCTCGTACACATACCACAACCTATGGGAGTCGTAGGATATGATGCCCATTAATATACTCAATTTAAATAACTAAATAGCTCTTATTTAACCCGCCGATTAAATAAGTTACGTAGTTATCGAAAGTGAGTGTATTAATCGTCATATATCCGTGACAACACGAACGTCACAAATAATATAATCCACTTGGACTCAAGTGACCACGACCCCGTATAACTCGATGGTTTTCCTCGTTTATTTAAAGAAATTATTTTATTAAATATAATTATTCAACGTTAAAGATTTCGTCGTTGTTTATAGTGTCTAATTATAATAACGCTCCCGACATTATTACACTACTTTCATAGTATAATATTTATCGTCACGTTATTGTTATAATATTACTCGTGATCGTTTTATTTTTAGTATATGCATTTATATATTTATATATATATGTTATTCACGTCTATATATTTATATAAACGTTTATATTACCAATAATATTATTACGAGTTTTATTATTTGCGTTTGATTATAAATATTTATCGAGTCATACGAAATGGTCACATGTCCGAGTCATCACTCTCGGCTCATTGTCCAGGTCCAAAATAAAAATAATAATCAAGTCAAACCAATTAATCAATCTCCGTCCAACAATTCCCAAAACACGTGCTACAACAATAGGGTCCGACTACGGCACCCGACTAACCTATCTCCGTCATTCTAGTTGACCATCTCACAATCGGTCCCCAATTCATACTCGTCAACACAACTCCACAATTAAAATCATACGACCATTTTATTCCCGTCTCCAAAGTAACGACAACAACCTCAAATATTAATCATAATAACAATAATAACATCAAATAATAATAACAACACAAGATCCTCCAAAATCTGGCCGAACCCAATTTGGTTCTCGGCTTGGGTACACTAACCGTGAGACCAACCCCGAGACCACGGGGGTCTCGGCTAGGCTCCATCGAGCTACAATCAAACCCAACGGACCCTTGAGATCATCGTTAACCAAACAACAACAACAATAATATATCAAACCCAGCAACAATAATCAGAACATAGTCACAAAAATCAATCTATCCTTAACCCTTGGTCGTTACCTCTCGTTACTCATACCACACGAGACCAAGATAACAAAATCCCCACAAGGACTAACCAAGTATAACAAATAATCACCAAAACTCAAAAAAAAAAAAAAACAAGACGTGAGCCTGGGCTGTTGGTTTTGGTCTCGACCACCCACAAAAACGACTAACCCGGATACCAAACTTTGTTATAAGCACATTTTATTCAAAACCCTCATGTTTATTTCGTTATTCATCAAAACCCAACCAGAAAAATACAACTCGCGACCTCCTGGTCACGTTTTTAGTAAAAAATCCGAGTCACAACCTTCTTGTGACTCGCCTTACCTTCGATTTGACAAGACAAGAACACGAAATCTTCAATTAAACCAATAAATTAGCGCGTGCACCGGTGGATCTAAAAGATCTAGTGATAAGGATTATTTTTATGGTGGCGGTGTGGTCGTAGTGGTGGCGGTGGAGCAGCAGCGGGCGGTGGCTGCTTGTGGTGGCTAGGGTTTGTAAGAGAGAAGAAGATGATGGGAGAGAGAGGTATAAAGTTGTGTTTGTGTTTTGTGTCAAAAACCAGGGAACCACAAGGACGGTTTTGTAGTTACTCTTTATTATTATTATTATTATTATTATTATTATTATTATTATTATTATTATTATTATTATTATTATTATTATTATTATTATTATTATTATTTTCTTCTTTCTTTTAATCTAACAATAATAATAATAATACTAATAATAATATTAATAAAGGTATTATTAATATTTAGGGTAAGGTGGCTAGGTGTATTTACACGGACCAAAACCCGAAACTCGTTTCAAATCATTTAATATCTCACGAGACGTTCCATAAATAAATATATATAGTCAAATTTGTAAACTCAAGACATAAAATTTTTAGTTAGGTTACCCTAATGCCGGAGTCAACGTAGTGCCAATAAAATCTCGAAATAAATTCTCATCACATCGATAATTCAAATTGATTCCATAAAAATTTTAAATATATAATCAAGCACAATATAGGTTTTACAAGTTCGTTACGATTAAAATTCGAAATAAAAATTTATAAACGAACTTCACGTAATGCGGGTTTTCAAAAGGGCTCCTTAATTTGCCAGTTGTCACAATATCAATTGCTAGTTGTTACTCAATGTTGAATTAAGAGTCTGACATTACTATAGTCTCCATGATATCATTCATTAATCATGATTCAAATTCTTTGGAATTCAGATTCTAAATAGAATAAGCCACCACCCAAATGACCCAATAGTAGTACTTAGTTCTTTGTTTCCTGAGTAGCTAATTATGAGTAGCAATAATTGGTTAAAGATGACAAAAGTTCAGATAAGTAACCATTATAATAGCAAGAACGTTCTGAGTTTGTGGTAGCTACAAGCATACTATGATACAAGAGGATCTAACTTTTAGAAATAAAGCATAATCTATCATGCTTTCAAAAAGAAAGGTAGGTGAAATATGTAAAGTTACTATGGTTTAGGCTTGTTATGCTCATTTCATAATTTTGGGCACTACTTTATTTGCAAACTGTAGAGACCAAGATTCACGTTCCGGAAGTCGAGGTTGATCGAAATATGTGAAAACCATGGTTATTTCTAGAGAGAGAAAGTAGAGAGAGAAAGGTGGAGAACTATGTGTTTTATTAATATGAAATGAAGTGAAGCTTACACACACTTTCCCACACCCCTCATGGAGAGTCATGAGGGGTATTTATAGGCTCCTAACATTACCTGTTTGCCTACTTGACAATAGTAGTCCTTGTAGTTTCTAATCTAGTCCAATTCACTTGTGTGACGTTATCTTTATAAAAAAGCGAGGCTAACAATCTTCCTCCAAGATATCGTCACACGAGATTGGTTACAATGAGACCTATAAATACATAAACAATGTAAATTACAACAATAGTAAACTATGTTGATGTTGTTGAATCGCAGAGTCTCTGTAGTCTAGACACTGAGGCAGACTTGAAGTTCTCTCTTCCGAAGATCTTGGCGTTTGATATTTGACACTGACGACAAAGGTCTTTGTAGCTCTGAACTTCAACTGTAATGGTCTAGTTAGGTTATTACTCCCTCCTAACTAGCGAGCCTTTAGTTCTTTTTCCTGCTCCCTCCTGAATCGACAACTCTCTTTTCATTACGCAGCGGATAAAGTAGATTCAAAAGTGTAAGAACATGGTTGTCGTTCGGGTAGCAGCATAACAACATAACTCACATAGTATTGCATAGAAGGTTGGTAATAAGCTCTGATGTACACATACTTGGTACCTCATGGTACTTGTCTGGTATTAAGCACAGTTCCCTCGATCAACCAACGTACTGAAGACGAAACACTACTTCTTTTGGCATGTTCTTCTCCCTCCTGATGGTTGCGAGTTATCGGAATCATCATAATCTTGTGTACATGCCATACAATTACCTGTACTTTACACTTCTAATGCAATTTAGAAGTCATAACAGCTTTTTGGAGCACATTCTGCGAGTATATGTCGCTAAGATATGACTCTCGTTATCTACAATCTCCTTTCTTCTCTTCAACCTATAAGCGACCTCTTCAAATTCCAACCAGCTAGTAAATGACCAATGACTAGAGAAACAACCCGATATAACCAATTTGAAAATGAAGTAAACATCCCTTAGATATGTGACTTAATCTTGTACGATGGTGTGACTAAGAACCTATACTGAGCACTACAACGTAACTCCTTTAAGCATAGATAGATCCATATACTCAAACGTACAAACGGTATATGAAATCTCTGCCTCTTAAACTATCCACAACTTCATGCGACACTGAGTACTACAATGTAACTCCTTAAAGTGATAGCTATAACCCGTGAGTACTACAATGTAACTCCTTACATCGGGTATAACCAAATAATCCAAGTCTTAATCACTATCATTATCAGTGAATGCACAAACAAGTATCTTCGAAAGTCATGCATCCATCCACCCCTAGACTTTGAGATAAATAAGTACACATGCCCATGAAATGTACTTTAAACCCAGAAAAGTGATAAAGAATTATCCCCATAATCACAAAATCCAATACTAGCCGTTGTCATTTGATTGTGATTCTTGATCAGGATCTTTTAAGCAATACGTGGTGTGTTTTTGGTGAAGAATGAAGTTCTATCTCGTTGATCTTAGTGATTTCGTATTTTCCCTCTAAAAATAGAATGTGAAACTTTGCTCGCCCATAATTTCAAAATCACTATAAAATGCAATGCTAAGGTTACCAGAAAAATTTGAGTTTTAAAAATGTTTACGCCGAATTTTATTGAAAAAAAATTTGAATTTTGGCCTAAAAATTTGAATTTCGGGCCAAAATTTTCAACATTATACCAAAATTTGAATCTCGCGTAAAAATTGAACATTTAGTCTCTTCTCAAAAATAAATTTTACCGAATTTTCCTGCCAAAAAACTTTTTTTTTTTTTTTTTTTTTTTGCTAACTCGATAAAGTCCTAACTTGCTAATACATTTCCATACTCGGTAACCTTTGTAACTCGGAAAAATTATTGTAACTCGATAAGATCTTGTAACTCGATAGAGTATATGCTAACTCGATAGATCTTGTAACTCGTTAGAGTATATGCTAACTCGATAGATCTTGTAACTCGGTAAGGTCTTGTAACTTGGTAATGTTTGGGCTAACTCGATAAAATGAAGAAATTTCGACAGAGTTTCTAACTCGTTAAACCCAAGTGAAATCCTTACTCGATAAACGATAAAGTTGATCAATCCTAACTCGGCAAAACTTATGTAACTCGATAAGAGTCTACAAACTCGATAAGCTAACTTGAAAAACAGCTAACTCGATAAAATAGCCTCCTAACTCGACGAAAAATGCTACCTAACTCGATACAACCCTGTTCCTAACTCGGTAAAACGCCGATGAACAGTAACTGATCCGAGATTTTCACCCAAAAAACACGATTTTCACCCAAAAATACCACGATTTGCCCCTGGTTAGTTCTGATGCCACTTGTTATGACCAAGAAACATGTTTCGGAGGTCGAGGTTGATCGAAATACATCATTATTCTAGAGAGAGAAAGTAGAGAGAAGGTGAGGTGAAACAAAGATACTTTTATTATGATAGATAATGTTGCACACCCACACCCCTCTAGTGAAGCCTTGAGGGGTATTTATAGGCCTTACATAAGACAACTATTACAATATTACATTAGTAGTCCCTGCACTTTATGCATACTAGTTGTCTACTCCAATACACGTAAATATCGCTCAGCTTCATTTCTAACAATCTCCCTAGTATTCAGCTAAGGACTCATTCTTCAAAGAAAGGAAAGTGCTTAAATCAAAACAAAGGTTTTACATATTCTTTGAGCACTTATCCTGAAAACAAAATGGCTTATGCACACATAACAGTGTATAACCCGTGATTTTCAAAGAAAGGAACTGTTGTACATTTTTGTGCGACAATCCTAAAAGATAAGAAGACTTCTCACCATAAAGCTTATCAAAGTCTTCTTGATTTTTTGAGCAAAATTTTGAAAAATGTTTCAAAAGGTTTTCAAAACTTTTCATGATGTAGCTCAAGATATTACTCCCTCAAATCCTTAAAAGCTTAAATTTACTCAAAATGTTCTATTTTTGAGGGGGAGTAATAAAAAGATGTTCCAAAAAGTCATGCTCAAAAGAAACTAATTCGAAATTTACAAACATCCGTTTCTCCCATATGCTATCCAAAATGAAAAGGTTTTAATCAATTGGTATCAAAAATACCATGGATATGCTATTTTTGAGGGGGAGAAGACGTGATTAAAATGTGATCAATGTGTTTAAGATTGTGGCTGAATCTCATGCGAGCTCGACTCAGAAATGACCCAAGAATTGATGAAACAACAAAAGTTAGTAATCGAAAAGACTTATCCTCGACGGGTAATAACATCAAGTTAGTTACTAGAGCAAGTTGTCACCTAAAATCTAACAATGGAACTCTTTAACTAGCCATGTAAGCGTGTCTCTAAAAGGATTTGTTTGAGTAGAAATGTACCATTTCGAGAAACTTTCTGTGGACTTGACCAGGCCGGGTAATAACTTCAAGCTAGTCTAACTAGTGATGTAAGCGTGTCTCGAATCGGTTGTGTTCACTGAAAGTGGATCAATTCAAAAAGTGCAAACTCCTCCCACATGTGCAAATTTCTCAAAAATCCATGAGCACATGCAAAGGGGGAGTCCTTCATGAAATGCAAAACTCTCGAAGTGTTAACAAAGTATGTTTTATTATCATAAACACTTTGAGAGATTTTCACAAATGGTTTGATGGCAACAATAGGATAGTCATGAAGATATAAGGTGACTAAGGTTTGGAAAAACCGTCCTATGATCCGTGAGATTCATTAAAAGATCTCTTAGGATACACTTTCTATGAATACACTTGTGTTCGAGTCTAGAGTCAAATTATGCACTTATCGAGTCTAGAGCCATGAGATTCATTAAAAGATCTCTTAGGATACACTTTCTATGAATACACTTGTGTTCGCCAAAAAGGACACAAGTTGTAAGAGTCTTTATGAGATCTATGGATCTTGCCTTATCTATCATGATGGTTACTATGTCTCAAACGGTCTACAGTTGTGGGGTGATCTCCAGCAACTCACCTGAATCATTGATGTACTTCGGTGGATCTAGTAAGCCCTTTCAGGGGTATCTGATTCAGGAACGGCCTTGGTAAGGGTTAGAAGGAGTCTTCACACTATGCTGTTGATGATCTCTAATTCCGAACCTGTAAGTACCACATACTTTATTGCTAACTATTTTATGCAAGTTCTCATGAATGTTCCTTGGAGAAAGACCGTTACCATCACTCAAAGATCCACATGCTCATACCCTGCAAAGCTCTCTTCAAAGATCAAAGCAAAGGAAAGTTCAGAATGTTTCTAAGTCAAAGTCAAAGTCAAAGTCAAAGTCAAAGAAAAGAGAACTTCACAAAGATTCAAAGTCAAACAAAGTATGAGCATGCTGGAAAAGACGTAAAGACAACAGAGTAAAGATGTTGATCAAAGGCAAGAAAGATCACAAAGCATGATTGGAACAAAGGATCTAGCAAAACTATTACACAACATGACTCAAAGTTCAAAGAGAACAAGCTTCAAAGATCAAAGATCAAGGTCACAAAAGAGAGATCTCAATGATCACCCTTAGGGGGAGATTGTTAGCATTTGAAGTGTTGATCATTTATGTAATCAAAGAGAGATCTCAATGATCGTCACTTAGGGGGAGATTGTTAGGATTAAAAGTGACGATCATTATTGAGTCAAATAGTTAGTTTAATATATCAATGTAATAATTAGTAAATGCTAGTCCATTATGTTTATGTAAAAGCCTAAATGTCTTGGCCAAAAAGAAGGCCCAAGGAAAGCCCATTGAGGCCTAATGTAAAGACTATAAATACCCTCCTAAGCTTGTTAGGAAGGGTGAGAGTTCATGCTAATCAAAGGTTTTATTTCACATAGTGCTCTCCACCTCTCTCTTTTTACTTTCTCTTTCTAGCTCTTCCATCTCTCTCTAACATCATAATCTTAGGTGATAAAGATAGATCTAAGGTCTTCGTCTACAAGTAAAGAAAGATTGCTGGGGATATTTATGAAAAAAAGAGCTATAAAGTCTTCTTGAGCATTGCTGCGCTTACTTTGATTGTTTTATTTTACTTGTTAGGAATCATTGTAACCAATTCACGTATATCTCCAGCTTCATTTCTAACACAAACTATCATTTTACTTATGAAATCATCAATTTTTAAGACACAATAAGCAAATATAAAAACATAAATCAGAAGCCATACCAAACAGGTACCCCACTGCGTTTTGTTATAGTTTAGTATCCGATTCCGAATACAAGGAGGCTGTTTGGGATTGCTTATATAAGTATTTATCTGCATATATATATATATATATATATATATATATATATATATATATATATATATATATATATATATATATATATATATATATTTAAGCAAATAAGTAGTTGTACCACTTAATTGCTTATATAACTCTGAAATAAGCATTAATAGATAAACACATAGTTAAAAATAATAATAATAATAATAATAAATCCAAGCACCCGAATTACTAAGAACATATACAGTTTATATAATTCTGAATAGCAAACACCCTTGAATCGTAATTCCAAACCAATCTTCAGAAATATTATAAGAAAATAAAAAAGAAAGATACATGCAGAGATCATCAAGGAGTTCTTTAGGAGGGATACCATCTTTTACACTCATATAAAGCCAAAAATTGAAGTGCCTGTAAAACAAGTTGGACCAAAAAATTGGTCAAACCCAAAACTGAAAACCTCTAATTGAAATTAAATAAGGTAAGAATGAGAATCCTCAAAGATGTAATCACAATGATAAAGTTACAGAAGTGATTTTTGTACAACTAAATGGATGATGAAAGTTGTTTTTTGATCATCAATCGTCATTTTGATTTGGGATTAGGGGATGTGGAAGATCGTTGGTTTTGTTTCGAGTATGTGTTTCTAAGGGTGAAGGTGGAGAAGAAGAAGGTCGAGACCTGGTGTGATAGAACATATGCGAGTGTGGTGGTGGTGGTGTGAGCGGTGCGAGTGTGGTAGAAGAAGAAGAAGAGGTGCGAGTGTGGTAGAAGAAGAAGAAGAAGAAGACCAGATCTATGTGAAAAGTTAAGATGATATTTGGGATGGTTAATGAAATATTTTGGAATTTGGGAAGGAGGGCAATTTGATTTTTGGGGAAAATTTAGGCGGGGCTTGTGAAAAGTTGAGAAGAGGGAAATTTTATTTTGAGAAAAACTAAGTGCTGTACATGTATATGGTTTAGTCACTTTTAAATAATGTGTGACAAACTTGACTATATGATTTAGTCACTTTTAAATAATATTTGACATACTTGACTATATGATTTAGCCACATACACAATTACTTCATGTGACCATATATGAATTTTAATTGTGTGACATATATTTGTCACATACGTATATATATAATGTGACTAATGTTTCAAACTTATTTGTATCCGTTACACGTCTCAAATTATATGTGACTAACTAATCAAAAAAAAAAAAAATTACAAGATACCTCTAGTCATGAAAATATTTGAATGTGTGACTGTAGCCTCAGTTGGAAAGTCGAAATGGTCACACAAGTCGGATCAAGTGTGGCTGTTTATTTTATTCTGGTACATTTAGTCACGTAAAAATGTTACCGTGTGACCGTTCAAAATCGACCATGTGTGACGATAAGCCATTT